>CAUYQV010178654.1:0-60858 GCA_963574575.1 Galagoides demidoff
TTTTTTTTTTTTTTGAGACGGAGCCTCAAGCTATCCCCCTGGGTAGAGTGCCATGGCATCACAGCTCATAGCAACCTCCAACTCCTGGGCTCAAGCGAATCTCCTGCCTCCGCCTCCCAAGTAGCTGGGACCACAGGCGCCAGCCACAACGCCTGGCCATTTTTTGGTTGCAGCCATCATTGTTGTTTGGCAGGCCCGGGCTGGATTTGAACCCGCCACCTTAAGCGTATGTGGCTGGCGCCTTAGCTGATTGAGCCACAGGCGCCGAGCCCAGGCCTCAGATCTTGCCCAAAATCATATCTCAGGGGCAAAATCACCACCAGAATCAAAACTGGGGTAAGTCTGCCTCCAATGGCAAGACAGCTGCTTATCATCCAGCCACCAGGAGACAGAGGAGCAGGTGGGGCAGTGTCACAGGACCCCGGGGAATTTGGCTACAATCACATTTTACTCTCTGTCCCCCTTAAATTCAGCAGTCGCTTAGCTGCGATGCTGGCATTTTCCCTTCCTTTCTTTGGGATGCCACACTGTCTTCCTGCTCTCTTTTCTCTCTTTCCACAATCATTCACTCATTTTCTTTCTCCTTCCAAGAAGATAAAATAAATTTTACACTTTCATATCTTAATATTGGTCTGGAGAAATCTTTTCTCAGCCTGCTGTTGCCAGAATTTCTCTGTTTTGGGTTCTTTTGGCCTTGGGTTTTGAAGGATGAAATAGCAGACCAGGGGAAATCAATGACAGGACAGAGTTTATTGATGGAAAGGTTGATAGAAAGACTGATGCCCAAAAGAGGGGGGAACAGGACCTCTGGCAGTGGAGGGGGGAAATCTAAGTGGGACGCCCACCCACCCAACTCTAGGGGGTTAAAGCCTATCCTGCGGGCAGCAGAGTGTGGGGATGTATGTCACAACTAGCCAGAGTGTGGTCCTTGCAGTTTTGCCTCAGGCATTGGGGTGTGTGCTCTCCACTCCAGGAGGAACACCCAGAACCTAGCAAGCTGCTTTTCTCATGACCTTTCTTGAATGCAGCCTGGGAAACATGGTCTATTTGTGCCTAGAGATGGGAGTCTGCTACGAGACTGATTTCTGATCTCACACAGGGCCTAGAAAATGGAGGCCCCTGTCCACCCTGAGCAGGAGAACCCTATATCAATCCTCCGTCTCTGAATAGAAGCTCTAACTGCTATTAGGGAAAAAGGGGCATTGCTGGCTGTTCCAAACTGCTTCCTGCTGAATATGGATGGTGACAAAGGGAAGCAGCCAGGGGAAGGTGACCAGATTTTAACATTGGTAAAGCAGGACACCACTGGCCCGGGCGTGTGGAGGGTTTCTTAATTAAAAATTTGGTCTATATACAGCAACAAAAATTTTCATAGAATGCAAAAATAGTACTGTAATATATATATTTTTAATTTCAACATAAGTACAATTTACAAATATAATACATTAAAAAGAAATTATGTATAGGGCAGTGCCTGTGGCTCAAAGGAGTATTGCGCCTGTCCACCTAGGTGACCTTGCCCAGGAGGGGAGTAGGGAGTTTACATTAGCCTTTTCATTTCCAAATGAAGTTACATTAACTTCTTCATTCCCAAATGGAGTTACATTAAACCCCTTCATTCCCAAATAGAGTTACATTAACCTTTTCAGCAGCCTAAAACTGTATATTCCCTTCCCATTGTCCCGCCATTCACTAGCTTGTCTTGCATTCTTTCCAAAAATCAGGACTTTTTTGAAACGCCGCGGGACGCCGGACAAATTGTTGAAAATCAGGACTGTCTCGCCAAAAGTGGGATGTCTGGTCACCTTAATCTACTAGTCATCTACCACTGCATAACAAATTGCTCCAAATGTAGAGGCTTTAAAGAACATACATTCCCCATTCCTGCAGGTCAGGAATCTTGGTACAGGTTATCTGGGTCCCTTGTTTCTGAGTCTTTCACTCAAATGTGAGACTCATCCGTGGCTTGACTGAGAAGGAACCACTTCCAGGCTCTTGGGGCTGTTGGCAAGATTCACTTCCCTGTGTACTGTCAGGCCTCAGCTCCTTGTTGACCTGAGTCACACCCAGTTCTTTGTCCCAAGGACCTCTTCAAATGGTGGCTAACGTCCTTAAGTCCAGGGAGGGAGATAGTCCTTAGAGAGAGTTGGCTAGAAAGATGGAACTTACAGTCTTATATGACGTGGACAACGAAGTGGCATGCATCAGCATTGCCATATTCTGTTGTTTACAAGCAAGTCATAGGTCCCTCTCCCACTCCAGGGGTGGGATTCCATGATGTCATGAATACCGGGAAGCAGGGGTCCCTGGGGACCACGTTAGACTTTGGCTGCCACACTTCATGTCACCAAGCTTTCTGATTTCGGTCTTTCTGGTGGTTGTGGACTGGTATGTTATGATTGTAACTGGCATTTCCCTGATAGTGTTAGTGCGTTGAGTATATGTTTCACAGCTTCTTTGCCTTTTGTTTATCTTTTCTGCAAAGTGTATGTTCATATCTTTTGCTTCCACCTCTTTTATCATCGAGTTCTTTTTATTTCTGAGTTGCAGAAAATTTTATTTCCTTTGCATATAAGCCCTTTCTTAGATTAAGTTTCTGCTGATACTTTATCACTATCTGTTGCTTTCTTTTTCACTTTCTTAGTGGTGTCTTTCATAGGCAGAAGTTTTAAATTTTGCTTAAGGGTAATGTATCCATTTTTCTTTTCATGGTGATCACTGTGTCATATCTAAGAAATTGTCTAATCCCAGATCAGTAAGATAGTCTCCTATGTTTTCTTCTAAAAGCTTTGTGATTTTAGCTTGTACATTTTTGCCTGTGACTCATTTTGAGTTTTACTTTGAGTATTTTTGTTTATTCTAAGAAGAGGCTGAGCTTCATTTTTTTCCAGTGTGAATATACAGTTCTTCTTGCACCATATGTTGAAAAGACTCTCTTTTTCCTATTGAATTAGCTTAGCCCCTTTGTTAAAAACCCAACTGTGTATGGGTTCATATCCACACATTTTTTGTGTGTTCTGTTGGTATATATGTCTGTTCTTATATCAATACTACATTGTCTCAAATGCTGTAGGTTTTATAGTGAGTGTAGTCTTTAAATCAGGCAATATAAGGACTCCAATTTTCTTCTCTCTTTTCAAAATTCTTGGAATGTTCCAGGTTGCATTTCCATATAAATTTCAAAAGTATCTCATATTTACAAAAGAAGCTTGTGAAGAACTTGACTGGGATTATATTGAATCACTATATCAGTTAGGGGAGACCTTCTGTCTCAATGATATTGAGTCTTTTTTTCCATGGATGTGATATAGCTATGAATTTCTTTAGGTGCTCTTTAATTTCTATTAGTAATATTTTATAGCCTACAGTGTATAGTTCTTTCAGAGACTTTATTTAAATTTATTCCTAACTATGTATGTTATTAGGTGATACTGTAAATAGTATTGTTTTCAAGTTTCATTTTTCAATTGTTTGTTGCTAGTAAATAGGAGTGAAATTCATTATGCTTGAGACTTTTATCCATGATTTTTTCATTCATATTCATGGGAGGATGTTGTTCTGTATTTTTGGTTGTCTGGTTTTGGTATCAGAGTAATAATACTGGGTCTAATGAAATCAGTTGGGAAGTGTTTCTTCCTCTTAATTTCTGAAAGAATTGGAGTGGGAGTGGTGTTATTTCTTCCTTAAATGTTTCCGAAATTTTGCCAGTGAAGTCATCTGGGCCTTTTCTTTGTGGGAATGTTGTCAGTATGAATTCAATTTCTTGCATAGATATAGAATTTCTACTTGTCTATATCTTCTTGAGACAGTTTGGTATTGGTGTTTTTCAGGAATTTGTCCATTTTATCTTTGTTGAATTTGTTGGCATAACATTGTTCATGCATTTTCTTGTCTCTTTTTAAAAGCAGCTTTATTGAGCAATAATTAATATATAATAAATTATGCATATTTATGGGTACAATTTGATAAGTTTTGACATAGGTATTGTCATGTGAAACCATTTCTGGCTTCTTTTTGCCTACTCTGTAGACAAGACCCTTCTGAACATTCTCTCCAGGGACGTCCTAGATTTTTCTCTCTGGCTGATTGTATCAAGTGCCATTTCTGGCCTTTTGTGACCTCCAGGTAAGGTTTCCTTTATTCCTTCTGGGTAATTCCCTGCCTTGCATATTTGCACCAATCCGCGATAGTTGATGGGAACCTGGCAGACCTCTGGAGTTTTCTCCATGCCGCTCCGTCTTTCTGGCATCTGTCCTGTCATCTATAGCCCCTGTGTCCCTGTGGGCCAGTGGTTCTATCTTTCCACTCAGGGCCTCCACCAGGCTCTCATCCATCCCTACTAAACTCTCTTCAGGCAGTTACCAGGGAAGCCGGAGGACTCCCCTCATTGGTCTCCTGTCGCTCAGGGATCACTATCCTCTGTTGCCTGATGTCCAAAGCCTTGAACACAGTGTTTTAAGTCCAGTTTTTTATGTTGTTTCATGCACAAGGGTAAGTACAGTATAGTGCTTCATGGGTTTTGAATTTCCATGATCGATACAAAGGATTTTAGTATTGTTAAATCTTGTCAATGAATTGATCTGTTTATCATTTTTGAAATAGTCCTCTGTATCCTTGGTTGTATGCCTTTGTTCAGAAGTCTGAATAACGTCTTTGTCTGACATTAATAGAATCACTGCTGCTTTCTCATAAGTAGTGTTTGCGTGGTATATCTTTTCTATTCTTTAACTTTGATCTCTCTGTCTCTCTGTCTTTATATATGCATGTGTATATATATATATTTGTAAAGTACTGTGTATTGTGTGTGCGTTCTTTTGGAAGATAATGCTTTGGGAAGATAGTTCTTGTATTTTTTATTTAGTCTTACAATCTTTGCTTTTAATTGGAATAGTTAGACTAACCCTTTTCAATAGACCTTTCTGTGATGATGGAAATGTTAAAAATTCTCTATCTAATATGCTGCCCACTAACCAGATGGCTGGTGTGACCGAGGAACTAAACTGCTGATTTTATTATATTTAAAATTAATTTAAATAACCCCATATGGCTAGTGGCTCATGCACGGGTTAACTATTACATTTCATGTAATTTTTTTCATGTGGTTGGATTTAAGTTTATACCAACTTGTTATTTGTTTTTTAATTTTTAAAAAATACAGTTGAACCTCTGTACATTGACTACCCAAGGGACTGTAACAGACGGATCAACACAAGGAGATGGTCAACACAAGGTTTTAGGCTTACCGTGCGGTAGATGTCCAGTGTGTGAAAATTAGGTTAACACAAAGAGGTGGTCAGTGTAGGGAGGTGGTCAGCTATGGAGGTTCTACTATATTTTCTGATCTCTTCTTTATTTTGCTTTTCTCTTTTCTTCCTTAGTTTATATTGAATATATTTCACCCTTGGCTTATTAGCTGTATTTTTGTTTTCCTTTGTTTTATTATGGGTATGTTTGTTCTAGAATTTATCCTACTTCTCTTTAATTACCAAAGTCTGCCTTTATTTATTTATTATTATTATTTCGTTTTTTAAATTTCAGATTGATGTGAGGGTACCAATGTTTAGGTTACATTGTTTTTATTTCTAAGGTAAAGTTCAAGTTGTAGTTGAGCTTTTCATTCCAGGGGTGAGCTGAACACCTTCACACTGGGCACATTAGGTAAGACCCTTCCAACCACCCTCCCTCTTCTCCCCTCTCCTCTCCTTTCTCTCTCCTTCCCCTAACTACCAAGTCTACCTCTAACTAATACTACCTCCTCACATAAGATAAAAGACAAGAACATATCATACCTCCTCACAGATAAGAATCTTGCAAGATACTTCCTCCTCCATTTTTTGTGTGCTTGTTATACATTTGCTTCCATTTAAGTTATACACTGCACAATATATTGTTATTATTTTTTATTTATTTATTTATTTTTGAGACAGAATCTTACCTTGTTGCACTCAGTAGAGTGCCCTGTATCACAGCTCACAGCAACCGCAAACTCCTGGGCTCAAGCAATTCTCTTGTCTCAGCCTCCCGAGTAGCTGGGACTACAGGCGCCCACCACAACACCCAGCTATTTTCAGAGATGAGGTCTCGCTCTTAGGCAATCCACCTGCCTTGGTCTCCCAGAGTGCTAGGATTATAGGCGTGAGCACCACACCCAGCCTTAGTCAATTATCCTTTAAGGAGTTTTTTTTTCAAACAAAGAAAATAGTATTTTATATTTACTCACATAGTAAAATTTCTCCTGCTTCTCACTTCTTTGTGTAAATACAGATAGCCATCTGGTATTGTTTTTCTTGACCTTGAAGAACTTTGCTTATAATTTTGCCTGCTGCAGGTCTACAGATGAAGAATAATCTTAGCTTAATAAAAAAATTTTTTTTCTGAAGGGGGGGGTCTTCAATTTATCTTCATTTTGAAAATATTTACTGGGTCTATAATTCTAGGGTGATGTTTTTGTACTACTTGAAATATTTTGTTCTATTCTATTGTGTTTTTTATAACTTCTTAGTAGAAATTCACAGCTATTCTTTTCTTGGTTTTTTTTCTCAAAAGTGTTTTTTGCCTGGTTGCTCCTAAGATACTATCTCTGCAACTGGGTTTCAGAAATTTGATTATGAGGTAATTTGGTGTGGTTTTCTTTGTGTTTATCCTCTTTGGGGTCTGTTGATCTTCATGGATCTCAGAGTTTATAGCTTTTTAAAAATCTGGAAAAATAATTTCTTCATATTTTTTTTCTCTCCTCTCCCCTTTTTTGGGGAGCCCAATTATTTGTATATTAAAAGGCACAGAGGGGCTACAGCTGGGGCTCTGGGAGCTGTGGGGTCCAGTGTGGGCTCCCCATGCTCTTCTGGGCCCTGGAGGAGGGAAGGGCTGCCTTCTGACCAGCTGCAGGGGGCCCTTGCAGCAACTGAGCGGATGCTCAGCTATTTCTCAGCTGTGAACTCTCCCCAGAGGGCCTATTGTCTTCCCTTTTGTACTTGGAAGGGAGGAGTCATCTTGCCATCTCTCCTGAGGCAGCCTCCCTCTGTCCTCTAATTGGAAATATCTCCTGGTCCACACAATGGCACAGCTGGCAGCCCACCAGTTCCCTCTATGCCACAGAGCTGCTCAACCTAACTGCTCTGAATGACCAAGAAATCTGAGCTACGTGAGAGGAAACTAGGAAACGTCCCATGCCAAGTCTACGGGGCCAGTGTCCTTGGGATTTAAATGAAATTAACAATCGCCTAGTGATTTGGTTCTGATCTTTTCTATCAGCGCACTTTAAATGAAGATTTGTCCTGGGCAGGGGGGAAGCAAAGGCAGTGTTTTTAATTCATTGTACAAATCATGTGAATATCTCTTCCAAGTGATTCAGCATCTTTGATTAATCATTTGTAATTTTCCTGCAAGGAAAGGTTAAAGCAATAGGGTTGATGACCTGTCAGTGAAAGTGCTTTGCTGCTGCTCTGAGACTTTCCGGCAGCTACACTAAGTGAACACCAGCGCAGGAGCTTATGTGGGGAACCATTCAATTCCTTGAAGCGTGTTGTTAGAAACCTGAAGGCACCCAAGCCCCTGTGATTCTGCACTTGTAACAAACTAACCAGGAAAGAACAAATCGGCCTGGCTCATGGTATTGTCAACTTGCAGAAATGTGTCTTACTTTGTGTAGATAATCTTTTCTTTTTGGTAAATAACATCTTTTTCAATTGGTACTAGGTGAACAATAATAGATTCATTTGAATATTTTGGTGTCATGGATGAATTATTTTAACACAAGGGACAACACAGGAGGGAAACAAATTGTGAACTTCATGTTGGAATGATCAACCCAGAACCTTGACAGGTATAGACATTAAACGGTCTGGAGGTAGGATACTAAAGGGAATCAGTCAGTTAGGGTAGAAATTAAGAGTGCTTTGGGAGAAGGAGACCTGCCAGTTACAAACTAAGGAGTTTTCGTGCACCATTTAATATTCTAAAGTTGTAGATTCTCTCTTTGTAAAATAATGATATCTGCTTCATAAGTATGCAATGGTACTTTATAAACCGCAAGGTCCTGTTACCACTGGGAAACCAGATTTCAAAGAAAGCAGAGGCTCTTGCCAGCTACTGTTGCCAGAGAAGAGATTTGGATGTGGAGAGCCTGAGGATTGAGTGGACCCTGGAGAGACTGAGCTCGGAGTAAGAGTGTGCAACGGAGGGCAGATGGAGAACATGACCGAAGAACTAGGCACTGCTGGGAGCCAGACTGTTTCTCCTACAGTTCCTAGTCCTCCATTGTGGCCACCCTTTGCTTTGCCAAATTCTGTGGAGGGAAGTGATAAGCTGGCTTCACAGTAGTGCAGCTTCTGGACAATTTCTTTCTGGGAACAGGAGGTGGGTTGTGATTTAGTTTAAGGGTGAAATTAGTGTTTCCCAACATTGAGTGCACAACAAAATCACCTTGGAACATTGCAAGAAGGGCCAATCTCCAACTCTGGGTTGCACTGCTCAGACATTCTGGGAATAGGATGGCTTGGGTGGTGTTGTTCTTGTTGTTTTTAAAGATCTAAGTGCTTCTGATGAAAAACAGATTGAGAGCTGCTTTTTAGTTCTTGATCTATGAATAGAGAAATTTTTTCTCAACAGAAACATCCTGTCATCCACTAACTGGGAAACATTAACTCTGTTTGCCAGTGGTGCCCAAAGGGGGCCACCTGGGCTCCTTCAAGGGAGCCCAGGAGATCTGAAACCTTGTTGGTGGACCCCAGGCTTCTGTCCCCTGCCCATGCTCTTGGCCATCCAGGCTTTCGTAATTCCAGGGCTCTGGCAGATGAAAGTTTCATCCATGTTCCCAAAGGAGAATATTTAATGCCTCTCAGTGAGACGCTTGCCATGGCTCACGAAGTCGTACACTGTATGAGTTCTCCTTTCCACATCCACTCGTGTCCACACTGCCCTACCCAGCCTTTAGCACAAACCCCAGCAGGACTGAAGGCGAAAACTGGATCCAAACATCCCCACACATGCCAAAGCTCAATTATTATGACTAACAATAAGTCACTCTCTGTCCATCTTAAGTTCATCATATCAATTATTATTTTATGGTTTTGTTTATTGTTTTTCTCTTTCTCTGGACAATAAGATTCATGAGAGCAAGGATCATTTTTGTGTCAGTCACTGCTATGTACCAGTGGCCTAGAAGGGTACCTGCCTTGCACATAGCAGACATTTAATTCACACGGGGTTCATGTGTGAATGATGGAACATTGCCCACCTGTGGGTACTTGCTATGCACCAGGCACTATGCCATATCCTTGCATGCATCATACCAGCCTTAGGAGGGAAGTTTATTCCCATTCTAGAAGAGAGGAAATTGAAATTGAGGCAAGTTAAGACACCTGCCCAAGGTTACACGGGTACTAAGAAGCAAAGCTAGAACTTATACCCATGGCTTTTCAACTCCAAAGACCTATGTCTTAACAACTGTATTACACTAATTCCTCTCACAAAGTATGGTGCAAGGACATGTCCTCAACAGGAATTGGCTGGTTGGCTGTCAACCAATCAGTATCTGGTTGACTCTTACACTAAGTAGTAATGTGTTGCTGGCACAATCTCCAGGGGGGAAGTTATTTCAATCTAAGCACCCCACTCCTCCAATCCAGTATATTTTAAGAAATATGCCATAATACCAGATAAGCTCATATTCATTCACTTTTTTTTAAAATCCACTCTATCAGTATATGAAAAGGGCCAAGGTGAGAGCAAAGTATGCGTGGTGAGACTCTGGATAGCTTTCATATTTTTCTGCAATGAATATGTATATTCATTATAACAAAGAGATCCCCAAGTGCATTAGCTTACAGAAGTTTTATTTTATCCTCAGGTGATATAGTCCAGGGCCGAAAGGTGAGCTTGTTTCATGAGTTCTTCAAAGTTCCCAACTGGCCTGACTTGTCTACCTTTCTCAACAGGTGGCTGTTTTTCTTTGGTCTAAGGCTTTTGTTCCAATTGTCCTCACCTTGTGGTTGAAAGTAGCTCATGATGCTCAGCACCTGTAGCTCAGCGGCTAGGGTGCCAACCACATACACCAGAGCTGGGAGGTTCGAATCCAGCCTGGGCCTGCCAAACAACATTGACAACTACAGCCAAAAAATAGCCAGGCATTGTGGCAGGTGCCTGTAGTCCCAGCTCCTTGGGAGGCTGAGGCAAGAGAATTTCTTAAGCCTAAGACTTTGAGGTTGCTGTGAGCTATGATGCCACAGCACTCTACCAAGAGTGACAGCTTAAGACTATGTATCAAAAAAAAAGAAAGAAAGAAAGAAAGAAAGCAGCTCATGAGTACCATCTCCAGGAGAAGGGATGGAGGATAGGGAGGATTTCAGCATTATTTTCAAGATTAACTTATATCCCACCACCCAAGAATGAGTCATCCAGTTACATGTAGCTGCAAAGTTGAGGTCCATTTTTTGTGTATATGAATGTCAAGACCATTTGTTGAAAATGTATCATTTTTATATTGAATTTTATACATTTAACAAAAATTGACATATTGTATTTCTGTATTATCTATTCTATTAATCTATGTTTCTCTCCCTCTGCCAATATTACACTGTCTTGATTATTGTAGTTTTACAGTAAGACTTAAAATTGGATAGTGAGATTCTTCAAAAGCCAGTATCCTCTCATTTGTTCTAGTTTTTTTGCTTTTCATTTGAATTTCAAAATCAGTTTGTCAAATATCTGCAAAAAATTCTACCAGGACTTCGACTGAAATTACATCAAAACCACAGATCAATCTGGAGGAGAATTGGCCTTTTTGTTGTTGAGGCTCTCAATCCATGAACATGGTATGTCTCTCCATGTATTGAGGTTTTCTTTGATTTCTTTCATAAACATTTTAAAGTTTTCAGGTCATAGATTCTATGTACATTTTGTTAGATTTATATGCACACATTTTATTTGGGGGGAGCTCTTATACATAGTAATTTTAAAAATTATTTTATTAAATCATAACTATATACATTAACGCATTTATGGGGTACATTGTGCTGATTTTATATACAATTTGGAATGCTTACATCAAACTGGTTAACATAGCCTTCACCTCAATTACTTAATTATTGTGTTGACATTTATACTCTATACTTAACAGATTTGACATGTACCCTTGCAATATGCAGCATAAGTGTGGTCCCACAAATTACCCTCCCTCCATCCAACCTTCCCCCTCCCCATACCTCCCTCTCCTCTTCCTTCCTTAATCCCAGGCTATAGTTGTGTTTTATTTTTCATATGAAAGTGTGGATGATTATATATTGATTTCATAATAAGAACAAGTGATCCCATTTCATTGTGGGCAAGAGACTTGAACAGAAGCTTTTCTGAAGAAGTCAGGCATATTGGACTACAGACTCACAAAAAAATGCTCATCATCTTTAATCATCAGAGAAATGTAAATCAAAACCACCTTGAGTTATCATCTAACTCTAGTAAGAGTAGCCCACATAACAAAATCCCCAAACTACAGATGTTGGCCTGGATGTGGAGAAAAGAGAACACCTCTGCACTGCTGGTGGGAATGCAAGCTAATACGTTCCTTTTGGAAAGAAGTTTGGAGAATGCTTAGGGATCTAAAAGTAGACCTGCCATTCAATCCTGCAATTCCTCTATTAGGTATATATCCAGAAGATGAAAAATCACTTTACAACAAAGATATTTTCACCAGAATGTTTATTGTAGCCCAATTCATAATTTTATTTGTTTTTAATTAATATTTACTACCAGTCTTTAGAAATATAGTTTCTGTGTGCATGTGTGTGTGTGTGTTAACCTTGTATCCCAGAACATAACTAAGCATGTTTTCCCTCAAAATTTATATGTTGAAGCCCAAACCCCCCGAGTGTAACTATATTTTGAGATAGGAGCTTTAAGGAGGTAATTAAGGCTAAATAAGGTCATAATGGTGGGGTCCTAGTCCCATTGGATTTTTGTCTTTCCAAGAGGAGGAGAAGACAACAGAAATGTATGTGTACAGAGGAAAGGTTATGTGAGAACATAGGGAGAATGCAGCCATCTGCAAGCAAAAGAGAGAGGCCTTGACAGACATCAACCTTACCTACACCTTGATTTTGGACTTCTAGCCTATAGAACTGTGAGAAACCAATGTCTATTGTTTAAGCCACACTGTCTGTGGCATTTATTATGGTAGCCCCTGTGGATTAATATAGTCCCTTCTTATTTATAGGAGTTTTTGGTAGATTTATTAGGATTTTCTATGTAGACATTGGTGTTGACTACAAATAGGGAAAGCATTATGTCTTCTTACCAATCTATATGACTTCTATTTATTCTTCCTGCCTTCTTGCAGAATCTAAAACTTCCAGTAGTATGGTGAGTCCTGTGGTGAGAATGAATGTCCTTGCCTTGCCACCAATCTCAGGGACAAAGCATTCAGTTTTTCTCCATTGAGTATGCTATTAGCTGTAGGGTTTTTTGTTGTTGTTGTTGTTGATACTTCTTTATCAGGTTGAAGTGATTCCCTTCTATTCCTAACTTGCTGAGAATTTTTATTATGAATTGCTGCTGGGGGCTGTCAAATACTTTTTCTGTGTCAATTTTTATGATCATATAATATTTCTTCTTAGCTTACTGATACAGGGGCTGTTTTGAATAATTTTTTTTTTTTATTGTTGGGGATTCATCGAGGGTACAAGAAACCAGGTTATACTGATTGCATTTGTTAGGTAAAGTCCCTCTTACTTGAATGATTTTTTTTTTTTTGATGAACCAGTCTTGTATATCTAGAATAAATCTAATATTTTGTTGAATATTTATTTCTGCATATAAATTCCTGGGAGATTGGTCTGTAGATTTGATTTTTTGTATTATCTTTTTCTGGGTTTGATATTAAGGTAAAACTAGACTCAAAAAATTAACTGGGATGTATTTCCTTCTCTTCTATTTTCTGGAAGAGATTGTACATATTTAGACCTTTTAAAAAATATGTGTGGTAGAATTTTTCATTAAAACCATCTTGGCAAGGAGATTCCTTTTGTAGAAGTTTTTTTTTTTCTTTTTTTGAGACAGAGCCTCAAGTTGTCCCCCTGGGTAGAGTGCCATGGCATCACAGCTCACAGCAACCTCCAATTCCTGGGCTCAAGCGAGTGTCCTGCCTCTGCCTCCCAAGTAGCTGGGACCACAGTGCCCACCACAATGCCTGGCTATTTTTTGGTTGCAGACGGCATTGTCTGGCGGGCCTGGGCTGGATTTGGACCCGCCACCTTAGGTGTATGTGGCTGGCACCTTAGCCACTTTAGCCATAGGCGCCGGACCAGAAGAGTTAACTATACATTCAATTTCTTTTATAGTTATAGGACTATTAGAGTTATCTGTTTTATTCTGGGTGAGTTTTGGTGATTTGCTTTCAAGGAATTAGTCTGTTTCATCTAAGTTGTTAAACTTATGCCTATGGAGTTGTTCATAGTATTTCTTTATTATCCTTTCAACGGCCATGGGTCTATGGCTGGCTGTTTTTAAAACACATTTCACAACGAAGCATGTTATGTTTGTTTTTATGACTTCTCAGCTTGGTATTAATATCTTTTTAGGTCTTTCAGTTTTGTATATCTTCAGGGATTAAAAATGGATTTGCAATAGGAAAGATATCTTTAACCTTGTCTTGGTCTGTTCCTCCTGCTATAATGGAATACTGTAGACTGAGTAACATAAATAATAGAAGTGTCATGGTTCTGGAAGCTGGGAAATCCACGATCAAGATGCCAGCACATTTGATGTCTGGGGAAGGTTTACTCTCTGCTTCATAGATGGCACTATCATGTTGAGTCTTCACAGGTGAGAGGAGGAAAAGGCCAAAAGGGATGAACCCTTTCCCTCAAGTCCTGTTATAAGGGCACTAATCCCATTCAGAAGCATGAAACCCTCATTGCCTTATTACCTCCTGTACACCCCACCTCTTTTTTTTTTTTTTTTTTTTTTGAGACGGAGCCTCAAGCTATCTCCCTGGGTAGAGTGCCATGGCATCACAGCTCACAGCAACCTCCAACTCCTGGGCTCAAGTGAGTCTCCTGCCTCTGCCTCCCAAGTAGCTGGGACCACAGGCTCCGGCCACAATGCCCGGCCATTTTTTGGTTGCAGCCATCATTGTTGTTTGGCGGGCCTGGGCTGGGGATTCGAACCCGCCACCTTAGGTGTACGTGGCTGGCACCCTAGCCGATTGAGCCACAGGCGCCAAGCCACACCCCACCTCTTAATACCATTACCTTGGGGATTAAGTTTCAGGATAAATTTTGGAGGGACATCAATATTCAAACCACAGCAAGCCTACATACCAAACATAACATGATTTTCAACTGGTAAGCCAGGGCACACTGTTGTTAATTATTAGTTAAATCATTAAAGACCATTAATTAAATTATTTTAAATGAAGTTCAAAGCACAGTAAGTATATTCTTATTTTTACTCCTTTTTTTTTTTTGATCAATATAATTGAAGTGTGCAGCAGAAGTTTAACTAGAGGTTCAAGTGTGCCCTGAGATACAAGAAGGTTGGAAAACAGGGAAACATAGTGTGATAGTTGATTTTTCTGGTATGTGGGCTGTTCACTGCTGTCAGACCTCCATTCTCCAGCCTGAGAGTGCTCCCACCAGTGAGGAGCCCCTGGGAAGATTGATACCAACTCAACCCCTACTTTCCTCTTCTTCCTCCACCCTCTTTCCTTGAACTCTCCCCCCAGCAGAGGACAGAGATAAAAGTATAATATTTCTCTCTTAGAAAACATCCAACCATGTCTTTTTTTTTTTTTTTTTGAGGGTCTCAGTCGTGGGTGGTATTGCCGGTCCTAGCTATCATAGGAAAACTATAAGCCAACCATGTCTTAATGTTGTTCCCAAGTCCTCATTGAGTATTTTAGAGAGAAGCTGGGAAGAAATTAATAACTTTGCTCTCTGCTATTAGTTCTTTCAGAGAGTTGACTATAAAACAAATTATGCCCTTGGTGGTTTTCTGTAGTGAGGAAGAGCCTCAGGGATTGCCTTCCTATTTTAGATCAAGAAGCTGTGTCTATACTACCCGGTCATTAAAAAAACAATGAAATCACATCTTTGGCAGAAATGTGTACGGAACTAGAGGCCATTATCTTAAGTGAAATAACTGAAAGTAAATATCACATGTTCTCATTTGTAAGTGGAAGCCAAATAACAAGTACACATTGGCATAGAGAGTGGAACAATAGATACCTGAGGCTCAAAAGGGTGAGAGGGGGGATATAGGATGAGAAATCACCTAATGTGTGCTGCATATGCTAATCGATGAGGGCTAGACAAAAGCTTAGACTTCACCACCATGCAACATATCCATGTAATGGATCTGCACATGTACCCCCTAAACCTATGTAATTGAAAAAAAGAAGCTGTGTCCCTTTAAAGTAGGTATTGTATTGAATACCTCCACTGGTACTGGCTGTCAAAGACATTGTCTTCATTACTAGTAACATCAGGGAAGGGATTATTGTTCTTGTTTCACAGACAAGAACAATGAAGCTATGAGATGTTCAAGTTGAAATGTTTTTCCTGCTTTGGCTGGTTATCTGACCCTGACATGACTACTTCATTACAAATTAAATCTCAGTGTTTTTATCTGTAAAATGTGGATAATGTCATAATGTAAACCACAGGGTTGGGTGAGGATGAAATGTGTCTGGAACACGGTAAGCATGCCATAAAGGACGTCATTGTTATACCAGGTACTACTTATTGCTTTTAGACTTTTCTGTAAAAAAAATTCTGTTCTGAATTTGTGCTTAATATTCTCTAAAATTTATAATTATGGAATATTTGTGGTTTAAAAAGAAAGCCTTTTATCTTAAATCAGGAAAATCTTGACTAACCAGAACTGTACAAATTAACCCCTAAGTTAACTGGTATTTTTGCTGCTTTCAGATCCAGTAACTAAGGAATGAGCAGGATGTGTTTAAAAATGACAGCCTCAGCACTATATGGAGAAGCCTGTGTCTTTCTGCCTGTCTCTACATTCTTGGTCCTGGGGAGACCCTTGCAGCAGTGACAGTCTTCAGCATCCAGACAGCCTCACTTGGGTTCATGGCATATACAAAGGCAAGAAAATGGGCTAATGTATTGTGCAAGGTTGGGGTCAGTTCCTGTTTCTTCCCTCTCTTATTTTGCCATGTGACCTTGCACTGTGTTCCAGTAAGGCAGGTGGAACACATGACCTCATCCATGCAGGCTTGACTATGTGACTTGCTCAGGTCAGTGAAATGTTGGCAAATGTGATGCGAGGGGAGGTGGTAAATGAATGCTCATCTGCCATAGGAGAATATACTTCGGGTCGCTGCTGGTTCCTCAGGATGAATATGTGCGAAACAAACTTAAACTCAACCTGTGTCTTGGACTCAAACCCAACTGAGCCCGGCAGAGCCACAGAGGGCATCCGGATCTATCAGCAAAGAAAAGGAACATTTGTCATTAAAGATACTAGGATCTGGCTCTGTGCCTGTAGCTCAGTGGCTAGGGCGCTGGCCACATACACTGGAGCTGGCGGGTTCAAATCCAGCCCCAGCCTGCCAACAAAAAAATAGCTGGGTATTGTGGCAGGCACCTGTAGTCCCAGCTACTTGGGAGGCTGAGGCAAGAGAATCGCTTAAGCCCAAGAGTTTGAGGTTGCTGTGAACTGTGGTGCTATGGCACTCTACCCAGGGCAACAGACATAGTGAGACTCTGTCTCAAAAAAAAAAAAATAAAAACAAAAAAAAGATACTAGGATCTTGAGTTGAGGTGGATCCTATAATCCTGCCACTCTGGGAGGCCAAGGTGGGTGGATTGCTTGAGCTCAAGAGTTTGAGACCAGCCTGAGTAAGAAAAAGACTCCAACTCTACCAAAAGTAGAAAAAATAGCCATTATGATAGGTGCCTGTAGTCCCAGCTACTCAGGAGGCTGAGGCAGGAAGATCACTCAGGAGTTTGAGGTTGCTGTGAGCTAGGCTGACACCACCACGCTTTAGCCTAGATGACAGAGTGAGACTGCCTCAAAAAAAAAAAAAAGTCTTGAGATTATTATGCTGCAAAAATGGACTAATGATATATTTTGGTCATATTTTCAACAATAGGAATTAAAATCTATCGTGTGTGATGATAACAGGAGATACGTATTCCTATGCAGCCTGTCAGGAAATTCATTGAACCAGGTAAAGTGCCCAGTACTCAGCTTTCCTTATATTATGTAAATTCACTAAATCTGGTCCACACCACCACAATTATGGTTGAGAGGAAGTTCCATTTCAGGCATCCTCTCCCTGGAGGTTGTATGGAAACACTAGTCCAGAAAACTGGAAAATGGCTTGTAATCGCTGCTCTTAAAGTACCTTGTCCAAGTTAAGCAGGGTACGTTCTCACGTTGCAACCCTACTTTCTCTGTGCTGAGTTTTTAGGGCACTCTACTGGGGCTCTTAAGCATTGTAACCTAAAAACGTGCTTCTCAAACTTTAATAGCATCACATGGTGATCTTGTTAAAACATAGATTTTGATTCAGTGGGTCTGATGGGGGCCCAAGATTCTGGCACCCCAAGAAGTCATCCTTCTTTACGGGCACTCCAAAAAATTGGTGCTTAGGTCTCCAGCATATGTGGACCCTCCTCCCCAAAACCGCTGAATTTGTACTAAATATTTTCCAAGGTCAACCATACCTACCTTCTTCTGTCTTTCATGGACTGGGAACTTTCCCTTTTCAGACAAAGAGCCCCACAGCTCTCTGAGCCTAGGATTTAGAAAACAAAGTCTGGATCCTTCTCTTCTTTAGCAAGAGTTACACAGACTTCCCAGGACAAAAAGGCCTAACTACTTTTCTGGAAAAGAGGACAAAAGGGAGCATTAACTCTGTCGGTGCTGACAGTAATGAGAACAAGATGGAAAGTAATATCTCGATAAACCACTCATACCTAGGCCCCAGCCTGCAGGAGAGTGGATGTTGTGTGGGGAATATCCCCACACATCTCTGACCGCTCAGAAGTCTTGGTCATTTTACTTTCAGGGAAGAGGCGGTTCTGATTTTTTTTTTTCACTTTCAATCTCCAGACATACAAGGAAGGTAAGCTCTTCAGTCAAGGCCACAATTAATCAGCATTAAGCCACAGGCCTGCACACAGTGCTAATGGGAACCCATCCATTGAGGTAACCTATCCAGTTCCACAAGTTTATGGCCATTATTCAGCTCTGATTGGTTAGTTCATTTGTTAACTGTTTTGAATTGGTAGGTAACTTGTCCGTTAGTTGGTGGATAGCTTAGTAAGCATGAATTTGCAGTGCCCTGTTCTTATATACAGTGGGCCCTCTGATCCAAGGGTTTGACCTCTGTGGACTTAAACTACCTCTAATCAAAAATATCTGGGGGAAGGAAGCAATAAAAACAATACAAATTTAAAAAACACAATTCAACAATGATTTACATAGCATTTACATTGTATTAGGTATTACAAGTAATCTAGAGACGATCAAAAGTATGTAGGAGGTGGATAGCGCCTGCGGCTCAAAAGAGTAGGGCCATGGCCCTATATGCCGGAGGTGGTGGGTTCAAATCCAACCCCAGCCAAAAACTGCAAAAAAAAAAAAAAAAAAAAGGTTTATAGGAGGATTGTGTAGGTCATATGAAAGTATACCACTTTTTATCAAGGACTTGAGCATCTGTGGATTTGGGTATGAATGTGGGTCTTGGAATCAATTCTCCAGATAACTAAGGGAGGGACAGAGCAGTGACTGTATCTCTTTCTTTCCCTGTGACCTTGCAATGAACTATGTTATTAATTCAACAAGATCATAAGAACTGCAGCACTTTTCCAATATTAGTTTAAGTGCAAAAACTAATGAATGTGCCCCAAGAAGCCAGCAGCTTTATTTTACCAAAACATACGGGAGAATTGATTCCCCTGTGACGATATGCTGACGAGTTCCATCCCATGGGGGTAGAGATGCTCCGTGTTGGGTCAGGCTGAAGTAAAGGTCCTCAAATAGCTAAAATAGCTAGGGATGCCTTTGTTTCTTTCCTCGGCTGTGGCTCATTTCCCTGGTTTTGTTATTGTTTGTTTTGTTTTTAATCCTCTCCCTTTAGAAGCAGTTTCAGGGATTCAGGGAGGCTGTGTAGGGCTCCAGGTGGGAGAGAGAGCTGAGTGTTGCACGCCCCTGAGGTATAAGCTGACTGCTCAGGGAAGATGGCCTCTTCAGTCCAGGGAGCAATGGAAGGGAGTGAGGTGCTCAGGAGTGGGAGATGATGGGGAGGGATCGGTAGGAACTCTGGTTTGCCGGTAGAGATTAACAAAACAGTTATAATCAAAATGTGCTCTGTGCCTGAGGGAAGCATAGCTGAGGTGTAGGGGCTGGGGAGAGAAGGTGTTAGGTAGATAGCTGGAAATCCTACTCTCTTAGGGGAAGAGGACGAGGGCATGGCCCAGGTCCCCATTTCACCTCAATCCTGTCTGGAGGGATTGCTTGCACCTGGGAGCATAGACCACCCTACCAATCCACCCATCAGAACTCAGCCTGCCAACTGCAGAAGGCCACAGAGCACTCTAGCTATCTGCAGTACAACGGAGTCTTGAATGTGACCCAGAACAGCCTAAAGGCTAATTATCATGTCATTAGCTTAAACCTACTTTGTGGTTGACATCCCTCCGCCATGGGCTATCAGAGAGGCTCCTGGGAGGTCCACACGCATAGTAAGACTCTGGTTCTGAGGTCATGCAGAACCTCGAGGTGGGCCCAATGTAGACAGTAGATGCGTAAAACCGAACCCCCACTGTAACCAAGGCCCTTTCATGTGGCAACAACGGAGGCCTGTTCACTGTCTATGGCTAATGCATCTTGCTCTGTAAACCTTCTTATCTTTCTTTTCCTCAATAAACTTTGTTTTCTGCTTGCCTTACTTTGGGGTGTCTGGTCATTGTTTGGCCAAGAGCACCTTAAGAACCAAGGACACAGCTGCCAAAACCTGACAGAGGGAAGAGCCCCAGAGGGAGCAGGAAGGGTGCAGGAACTGAGGGAGGCTGGGGGCAGCTGGGACAGAAGGAGGGTGGGGAGCTGGCAGGGCCTGGCCAGGGTTTGGCGACTTGGTTAGGGTTTGGGGGCTTAACCTGGGTTTGGGGACCTGCCCCCACCTGGTAGTATGCAGGGTGGCATTCTGTCACTCTGCTAGCTCTTAGCCAGCCCACTCAACTCACGTCTCCTTTCCCTCAGAGCCTCTTGGTGGACATGGGTCTCCGTGTGTTGGGGACACATGAGTTGGGGCTGGGAGGCATTCTTTAGCACAGCTGCATTTATGGGTGAGGACACGGAGGCCCTGGGGGACTTTCCCTAGCACTTCCTGAGCTCCACAGACCTGAGGCATCAGGGATGCAAAGGTGAATTGATATCAGATTCAGCTGGGGGTGTTCGGCCTAGGGTGTGTGACTTGCCCTGAGTCACGCCCCTAATTAGTGCCACAGGTTAACCCAGAGGGTTGGCTTCAGCTCAAGTCCTGCAGTGACTGTGCCAGCACTTAACCCAGAGCTTCTCAAGGTTCAGTGTGCATGGGGGTCACTTAGAAGCTGGTAAAAATGCAGATTTTGCTTTGGCAGATCTGGGGTGGGGGTGAGATTCTTTGACTTTCTAGCCAGCTCCAGGAGGATGCCAGGGACACTAGTCTATGGACCATACTTTGAATACTTAATTGACTGTAATCAACTGATGGAGGATTCAGAATCGGTCCCTCCTCAGTACTGACAGGGTGGAGGAAAGAGGAGCAAGCAGCCTGGAACTGATTGGCTGCCAGTCAGGGGGAAGAGAGGAGGACACATGGCCATACGTGGCATATTTGCCACTCCAGAGTGAGATGGTTTATTACTTTCCTTCTATGTCAAAGGTTATAAGTGTTTAATCAATTGCTCCATTCAGGTTGGGTGTGTTGTGTCAGGGCCCAGGACTGGCCAGGTCTACGGGCCCAGCTTAGGTAGGTTCTGGACGCAGACCACTAAGCTAGGAATAGTTTCTCTTAGGTGCTTGAGGGCTATCTACTTTAGCTGGAAAGAGAGAGAGAGAGTATCTTAGAGAGAGTAAAGCAGCCTTCTTAGCATAGATAGATCTTAGTCTTTGGCAGAGCTTGGTAATCTTCAGCAGAGAGACGCCATGCTGGCTTTCTGCAGGAAGGAGAGGAGACAGAGCAGAGTAAGCGTGTCTAAGATAGAATGCGCATGCTCTTGACTGCCTTTTCCTCCAGCCTAATATAAGGCTGAGCTTGTGCCTCTCAACACCACAGGTGTAGAGACTGCCAATTCACCAATGCTCTCATCTCGTGAGCTCACTCATGCTTGTTAGAGCCAAATCTCTCTCCATGCCCTTTTCACCAAGGTGTTCCATTACAGGTATTTCTTATAACTCTCACTCCTCTTAGCCATAGGCTATATAGGCTGCTACAGTGGTGCCTCACACCTATATTGCTAGTACTCTGGGAAGCCGAGGTGGGCAGATTGCTTGAGCTCAAGAGTTCGAGACCAGCCTGAGGAAGAGTGAAACCCCCATCTCTAAAAATAGCCAGGTGTTGTGGTGGGCACCTGTAGTCCCAGTTTCTCAGGAGGCTGAGGCAAGAGAATCATTTTAACCCAAGAGTTTGAGGTTGTTGTGGCCATGGCATTCTACCAAGGGTGACAAAAAAAGGGGAAAAAAGGTCCATCCAGATCCTATGGCAGTATGGTGGGTGGATTATCATGCAATTCTGGCCTAAGCAGAATTGTAAGCAGAAGAGCTGTCTGCCTCTGTGATATGATACGGGGATACCCAGGAATGTTTTCCTTTAACTCCTTTAAACTTTGGCCTCCTTTAACTCACTCCCTTATGTCCTGCCTGGTCAGTGGGGGACAGTTTCCTTTTCTGTGAACTTGCAAGTGCTCCAGGAAGGCAACATTAAGCCACTACCAGTCATTGTCATCACAGTGTGCATGAGTCTGGCAGTTCTTCTCCACAAATAGGAATCTTGGTGAGACCAAGAATCAGGCCATCTGAATTCTAGTCCTGAGCCAGCCACCATCTGCTGTGTGACCTTACTCAGGTTGCTCAGCTTTCCTGGGTCTCAGTCAACTCCACTGTGTGACAAAGGGTGCTGACCAGGTAAGTGCTAAGATCCTTTGAGAATCGTCTTTTGACAGAAACAGCAAGAGGCCGCCTACAACTATGAAGGGGGACTGACTACCCCGGGGCCTTTGAGATATAAGGAGGTTTGAATCACTGGCTGGCATGTCACATCTCCAGGTGTGCAAAATGGGACTTTTCCTGCCTAATTGCACTGGTGGATTTTAAGGCCTTAGAAGAGCACCAGGCACATGGTAAGACCACAATGACTATCAGATGTCATTATCAAAATTGCAGAACTATGGCAGGGCTCAGTGGAGTAACAGGTGCGTGACCCCTGAGCATAGTAGGTTCTTGTAGTGGGTTGGGGCACACAGTGGGTGGGGCAGCTTCAGACAGTGTCTCTGAGCTTGGGACCCTGGGGGAAGGCCAGAGAGAGGTGCTACAAACTGGCTGCCAACTTCTGCTTTTGCTTCAGGCCAGCCCCATCCTCCCGAATTCCCTCTCTAGGCTTCGACATTTCTGTCTTTTTTCAATCAAATTTTACCTCAGGTGAGAGCTACTCAAGCAAGTTTTTCAGGTAATCAAGGCTAAAAATATATTCTTTTCACCAGGAATACCCAGGTAATGTCATGCAGGTTTCTATATGGACGCCAGTTAGGCGGCCACCCCAACACTGCCTTGGCTGCCAGTTAGGGGGCCACCCCAACACTGCCTTGGCTGCCAAGGCTCCAGTACCCTGTCTCTGCTCCTCTCTTTTGCTTTTCTAGAGACCAGAGCTGGGAATCAAAGCTGTTGTGGGCCGTGTCCTTCCTCTGCCTTCTCCCTTTCTCTCCCTCCTCCCCCCCTCCCTTTTTCTCCCTGCTCCCCCTCCTCTCCCTCCTCCTCTCCTTTCCTCTCTTCCCCTTCCTCTCCTCTCCGTTCTCCTCTCCTCTCCTCTTCTTCCCCTTCCCCTCCTCCCCTCCAGCTCTTACCTTCTCACCTGTCCTCCCCCCTTTCCCACTCTTGCTGACAGCCCCACCCAAACACTGCCACCTCCTGGCTTCCTGTCCTTGCCATGGAAGCCCATTACAGGACAAAAGTTCAACTTTCTCATTTTATGCGGCACTTCAATATTCTCCAGGGCTTCAAGCTGGTCAAAACCATCCTGCTGGACATGGCTCATGGGTCACACTCCTAGAAAGAGCCCTCAGGGGCATCCAGTTGGCTGAAAACACACAATCGTCAAGGAGCCACAATCCAGAACAATCTGGAACCCTCATTATTTGCAGGACTGGTGGCACGTGCACTCACGCCCGAGTGTTGGGGTTAACGGGAGGGCAGGACATGCAGCGTACACAAGCGGAGATGGGGCAAAGGTGTGCTTTGTGGGATAACAGCCAGCTCACACCTGTAGCAGGGCACAGTTTCTCACAGTTGGAAGGAATCCATTCTCTCCCTGGAGGCCACAGCCGCTCCTGCTCCCACCCTGCCCCATTTTGGAAACGAAGTCACATGTGAGTACTTCTGCTGTGTTTTTCCCATCGAGTCTGCTCAGCAATAAGCCTATTTCTAAATGCAGGTCCCCATCCTCATCTTTGGATACCTTCTGCCCAGCTGTGATGGTTAATTTTGCTTAGCTAGGTCATGGCACCCAGTTTCTGGTCAGATGCTGGCCTAGATATGGCTGTGAAGGTATTTTTTAGATATCATTAACATTTACAGTCAGTGGACACCATCATAGAAATGTTATCCTTCCTTCTCATTCTTCGTCCCTTCCTCCTGCCATTGCTTATTCTTCAAGGGACATAAAACATTTGCTCAGGGCAAAGCCAGGAGCCAGCCACTAATGCATGAGTTTAAGCTATGGTAGAGGTAAGACTTCTGGGCATTCTCTTCTATCCTCACTCAATATTTCCCTTTAACCAGTGCCTGAGTCATTCTATACCCCTTGCAAGGTTTGGAGGGGTTGGGGATAATCTGCTGATATTAAAGAGGGGATCAAGGATGACAATGGGGAATTTTTGGACACAGAATGAAGCCTGAGTAAGGAAATGCTTTTAAGAGGAATGGGGGTTCCCTGCACCCCTCAAATCACAAGTGCAGAGCCAAGAGACTTGGAAGCTAATCACAGCTGGGCAATTAACCTTCTTAGTGACCTTGGCAGGAAACAGGTAGAAGCCTTAATTTCCTGTTTTGTAAAATGAAGACTTTTTATTGTCCTGCGCACACACACCTCCCCCACTTTATACCAGTGTTTCTTGAAATAGTGTTTCCAGGATCACCTGCATCACATCCCTGAGGTGCCTCTCAGCGTGCAGACTCCAGGGCCTTATCCTGGCCTTTATGCGACTACATTTTCTGGAACCAGGAATCTACATTTTAACAGGTACCCCAGGTGCCTCCCACTGTGAGTGCTGTGTTTTGTCCCAATCATTCATGTTTATGTTATTCCACTCACTGAGACACTGAAACCCCAGCTAATTCTAGTTCTATTATAGCAGTGAAGAATTGTCCATACATAAGCCACCTTAAAAAAAAAAAAAAAGGAAAATATAAAGTACCTTTATTGAGTCCCAGGGGGAAATTGTGTTTTAGGTAATACACTGTTTTTGGACAGAGGAATGTTGTTGTAGAGTGAGTGGGAAATGTCTCAATTTTTTTACTGTTCCTGTATCCAAATCACAACATTTGCAATTTGACCTTGTGCCTGGCATCAGAAGGAAAAGTCTACTTCTTTTCCTCTTGAATTTAAGTTGCACTGAGACTTGTTTTGGCCAATTGGATGCAGAAAAACCTGAGTCCTGAAGAAGATTGCAATGCTTCCACTGTCCTGGGCTCCCAACATTGTCCTGTAAGCAGGCCCAGGCCAGCCTGCTGGTGGGTGAGAAACCTCATGAGGAAGAAAGCAGCTGGCCCAGCCCTGGTGTCCTGGAAGTTTATAGCAAATGAGGAGGCATAGCCGGGGTCAGCAGAGCTGCCCTCTGGGCTCACTGAGTCTGAGAGAACCGCTGGGCTGATCTGTGGACCATGAGCAATGCCAAATGGAATTGTTTGAAGCCACTCAGCTTTGAGATAGTTGATAACGCAGCAATAGCTGATTACTACAAATGTCAATGACAAAATTGCAACTAAACTGTTAATAACTGGGTCTCTTTTCTCATCTTTCATCCTGAATCAAAAGTCAGGCAGCAAGGAAAAATGGGACAGGCTGCAGTGGCCCACTGGCCATGGTGACTTGCCTCCCCAACCCCTCCTGCTATTTGAATGTATCCATTTTGCCAATAATTTTCCCAGTTCGATTGGTCCAGAAAGCTCTGGATGGAACCATCCCATGTTTAGCCCCATTGTCTCCCTGAAGAAAGTGGGGGTGGTCTAGGCATAAGCATCTCCCAAACCAACAATAAAACACCAAGCACTCTGCTCTTAGGAAGGGATGTCTCAGGAAGAGTAGCCGTCACCC
The DNA here is from genome assembly GCA_963574575.1 of Galagoides demidoff. Taxonomy (NCBI): domain Eukaryota; kingdom Metazoa; phylum Chordata; class Mammalia; order Primates; family Galagidae; genus Galagoides; species Galagoides demidoff. Next base: position 25,529 of record CAUYQV010178654.1, read on the forward strand.
AGGAGGTGAGTCTACCCTCAGACTTCACCCCCCATCAGAGATACTGAAGGTGATGTAAATAGCACTTTCAACATTATGTAAAAGTTAAGTGTTATAAAGATTTCTACCAAGAATAATATAAAGTTTGGGGGGAAGAAGTAAATATGTAAAGGATATAGTGATTTTCAGCTGGGGGCCATTCAGAATTTAACAGTGGGAAGGGAACAGTATGGGATTTGTACCTTAACAAGCAGAGGCCTGCATTACAAAGGCTCCAAAGTTCTGTTTTAGAGGACTAAATTGTACTGTGTATCCCCCTCTTAGCCAGGTTTGCGTGGCCTCCCTCGCATGACACTGAGTGGGTTTTTAATAATAGAAATAATAACCACATTATATACACTGGGTGGTTTCTGTGAGCCATAGCTCTTCCTTTAGTCTAAGGGCATCTCTGAAATGAACTGAGCCCCCTTAAATGCCCCTTCCACAAATTCCTAAATAAGGACATTTGAAGGGAACTTTAAGCAACTACCAAACCTGGTCAAAATTCATTAAGACCTCTCCAAAATAGGCTTGGCATACAAACTGCAAATGCTTCTCTCCAGTTGCCAGACAAAAACTGCAGAAACAAGGGTTAACGCCACTCCTGAGGGCTTGTATTGGAGGTTGGAGTGGCTTAGGCAGTGGAAGAGCTTGTCTTTGCATTTTCCATAATTAGATGGGAAGTAACTTGCAGAGTTCCATATTATCTACCAAAGGTCTTGGTTGGAACCCATCCTGTGGGCTGCTTATACACAGCAGCAGGGCAGCAAGGAGGCTGTGGGGATGGCGGCTGGAAGGGAAGAAGCAGGATGAATGAGCCAAACGGCTTCCTAGAGGGCAGGAGCAGTGGGGGAGAATGTCCAGGGTCTGGGATTCCTGGTGGGCATTTCTACTGGCAAGAATGCCAGACACCCAAAGGAGGAAGCTGCCATGCTGGGGGAGAGTGTGGGTCAGGGAGGAGCTGCTAAGGATGGAGACACACAATATGGCCCTGGGTGTCCTTGGGTTGATCAGATAGATGGTCTTAGGGTGGTAGGTTTCCTTGGGGCCTGATGACATTGATAAACTCAGGGAAAAATCCAATTCTATGACAAGGCTTAGGGACAAAGAAGCTGTGCTTCACACACATGGCCCTGGGAGCCCTCCCTTCTTCCTCACTTCTGTGTGTGACAGAGCATGCACCTCTCCTCCCTGCACTCAGTCAGTCCATATCACAGCTGCCCACAGTGAACTTCAGTGACCCATTTGCAGAGGCAGTGGATGAGAATTTGGGGCCCCTGAGACAAGTGTATGAAAGTGAAAAACACCTAAAGTCGTCCATTCTCCATGACCTGCCACAGGGTTAGATACAGACAACCTCCCTCCCTGACAACTTTTCAGATAGCTTATCTTCTGTGACAAGTTCACTCTAAAAGTTCCTGAATCTGCATTGCTCAGGCTGTTCTAATGTCTGCCAACATCTCCAGAGTCAACTTAACACAGTCGCTTTTCTAGTAGAGATAAAGATTTGGGGTGTCACCCAAGCACTCCAATCAGCCCTTCCTAAGGTTGTTGACAGCCACCTCCTGGGATGCATCTGTGGCTATATTGGAAATATATTGGAACTCTTTGGGTTCAGGTTTTCAAAGAGTCGATTACAGTTGAAATTAGAAGAGAGAAGGAAGTTAGACATATTGAGCGTCAACCATGAGCCAGGCACTATTCTAGGTCTTGAAAATACAAAATCTAAATTGGAATTTAAAACTGGATTCAAATTTACATAAAACGGGGCAACGCAGATAATTGGTATAAGGACAACGGATATTTCCACAGACTTTGAAGACTCTCTTGGGGGTGGGGCAGATGTGGAGTTGGGTGGGCCAGTTCTTTATATGAATGTTGGCTTTGTTGCGAGGGACGCTGTCAAGTGCATTTGTCCAGAGGAGCCCAGTGGAAACCTCTGCCTCTGTTTTCAGACCACAAAGACGTTGGGTAAGTTACTCTGAGAAGTTTCCTCTGCTGTAGAAGCAGAGGGACTGTTGATAGATTTCTGGAGGAGGGACTGTTGTCTGTTCTCTTCGTTTGCCCTACTCAGAAAAATGTTCGCATTTCTTTTTAAGGCGTTGCATGTAGGATCATTCTTGTTGCAAGCTATGCATATGTATCTGTTTAATTTTAACTCAAGCTCTATACCAAAAGGCAAGTTCATTTACTCAGAGCCTAGACAGAAGGCTTTCCCAGTCTTGACACCTTGCTTATTTGCTACTTAAAGTCTTTTGGAAGAAAAGAACAGATTTTTGCATTTTGTTCCCTTTCCTATTTCAGGAAATAAAAAGAGAGAGAGATTAAAAAAAATCCACACAACTGTCCTAATTGGAAGGGATTCTTGATCTATTTCATTGCAGTCTGTTTATTTCTGGTAAGTGTCCAGAACACTTGGCCCCTACCCCTGCCAAGGCTGCTTTCCAGCAACATCCCAACTCTGTTCCAGAGCAGTTGGAGCCCACCACAGCCCAGGAATCACTACACAGCCCTGGGTGGCAAACAGGGCTCATGTCTCCTCTCTGGGCCCTGTCTTCAGCTTTTCTTTTAGGCCCAGGCCAGCTATCCTACCACATTAGCATCCCTCCATCTCCTCCTTTCAGGTCACTCACTCCTTTCAGGTCCCTCAGTTTATCTCACTCCAGGCAGGGTTGCCCCACCCTGCTGTCTCCACACTGTGTGTACATATGAGAGCTGGGAGACTGGAGTGACCAAAGTTTCACCCTGGAAGCAAGCAGAGCCCCCTTAGTGTGGTACATGAGGCCAGCTCCAGCCTGCACAGAGTTGCTTTAAGTTAAGGATTGGTATCATAAGAAGGTACCTATTAAAGACAAAGAGTTCAGAGTGGAGCAGAGCCAAAGCTAGAGTCAGAAGGCACACAGGAAAACAAAGGCATTGGGATACAGATGGACCAACACCAAGAACAACCTCAAGGATGGAGGCGGAGAGTGGGACCACCAAGACAGCATGCAGTCAGAGTGGGTGTTTAAAGAAAAAACTTCAGCTTAATGGAATTTATTGGAGGAAGGAACAATTCACAAATTGGGCAGCATTCAGAACCAGAAGAGGTTTGGAGAACTCCTCCACAGCAGTACAGGAGGCACTATACTTTAATAGGCTGATGTGGAAGGAAGACAAAACATTTTTCAATGGTTAGAACCTTCTAGTTAGAGATTATTGAGGGCTTTTTTATTGGTAAAATTTCTAGATTTGTTTTACTGTTTACATTAGGTTTATGTTCACTTATGTAGGAACTTACAGCACTGAATCACAACAACCTAATAGTCTCTCAATTAAAATGACTTTTTAACATGAGGAGGAGTGGGTGCATCTTTAATATGAGATGGCAGAAAAGGACCCCAGAGGGGTCTAGACCAGAGGTAGTACACCAGTGACCTCCAGATATGTTCTGTTCAGCCCACAGTGTATGTGTGTGTGTGTGTGTATGCACACATTTTCCTTCTGGTTGATGCCGAATGTTTTTAGATGGCACAGAGTTCTCTACTTTGTTACAGCTCCCACTGCTCCTGGATCTCCTCACTGACCCACCCTATCTTCCCTACAGTATATTACCATATTACGTGCTGAAACAGTAGTACAAGGCCCAGAGAGAGGAAAAGAAAATGGTGGAGGAGGAACATACCTGCCTCGTGCCTCAGTTGTATCTTGTCAAAAGCCTTGGGAAGGACAGCTTGGAAACTCAGCATCAATTTCCCCAAATCATCATACTTGGACATGAGCCTGGTGGTGGTGCTTCCGTTTCCTCAAAGAAATCACTCAAAACTTCAGGAAGTTTCATTTGCATTGAGATTTAGAGACAGATATAATCTGTAGACTCCAAAACATGTGTAAGGGCTGCCAAGACCAGAAAGCTCACAGGAAGAGTAGGCAAGTGTTGGGGGCAGTAGCAGCAGAGCTCAGATAGCACAAGCAAAGTTCCACTTCCTGAGGGTGAGGCCATCACTGGTTCCTTGTTTGCACTGTCTGGGAAGGAACTAAAGCCCCTAGGACTGGCAACAGAAACCCTGGGAGACCCATCAGATTCTGAGAAGCTAGGAGGCTAGAAGCTGAGAAGCTAGGAGCTTTATAAAGGATCACACCATATTTTTAGGAAGCTATCTTTCTCTGTGGAAACAGAGAAATAGAGGTCCTATGGGATTAAGAATTCTGGAAAACTGTCCTTGCCCCACGGCCAGGTAGAACATCTTGCAAAAAGTTGATCCAGGGCATTCCAACCTATAAACTCCACGAATAATTTAAAAGAAGATGGAAAAGCCTTGATGCAAACACACTATGAGACTCAAAGAGCAGCAAATCATGTTAACAGATGAATTTGCACCAGAAAAATGTGGCTTGAAAGAGATGAAAAATATGATCAAACATTCCACTATGAATTAGAAACTAAACAAAACACCGTAACGAGACAATCTGATCTCTGAAGGAAAACCACAAAGCAGGAACTCAAATAAAAGATGACAAGGTGATGAGAGGTGATGGGGTAGGATTAGAAGATTCAGAAAAGAAGCCGAAGAAAATAAAAGGTGAAAAGTCATTGCAGAAAGTACCATCAGAGAAGCAGAGGATGGAGATGTGAGATGCAAACTCCACGTAATAGAGATAGGGAGTGAAGATTTGAGAGCAAGTGATGGTGATAGCAGAGAGGAAATGGAAAGCAACACGGAGAAAACTGGAGTCCCCAGAGAAACCAAAACAATGGAGTGAAACAAGTGTTTAAAAACGTAATTCAAAACATTTCCTGAAATAAAACAAGAAGAATCTGCTTACTGAATGTTCACACCACTTACCAGGGAAACCCGACTTAGAACAGTCTCTATCTGAGACATAACCTAGTAAAGTTATTGAACTTAAAGAAAGCATCCTTTGGGGAATAAGCACGAAATACTAAATCACTTACAAGGAGTAAAAAAAAGTCAGGTTGAACTCAGCCTTCACCAAAACAACATTCAACATTAGCAGGGGGTAGAGAAACAATACATTCAACATTAGAAGGGGGTAGAGAAAAGATACTTAAGAAAAGTACAAACCAAGAATTTTATATCATCCGCGCTGTTCAACAATTACAAAGGATATAGAAAACTATTTTGTACATATAAGATCTTAGAGAGTATGTAGTTCTCATGAACCCTTTTTAAGGAAATGATCAGAGGATGAAGTTTGGCCAAACTCTAAGCCAACTCCAGAAACCTTAGCCAAAACTCGTCTTCAGTCTTGAAGTATTGATTTTATTTGTTTATTTTTTGAGACAGAGTCTAAATTTGCCACCCTTGGTAGAGTGTCATGGCATCATAGTTCACAGCAACCTCCAACTCTTGGGCTCAAGTGATTCTCTTGCCTCAACTTCCCAAATAGCTAGGACTACAGGCACCCACCAGAATACCCAGCTATTATTTTTTTAGAGATGGAGGTCTCACTCTTGCTCAGGTTGGTCTTGAACTCCTGAGCTTTTGAGCTCAGCCAACCCACCCACTTGGACCTCCCAGAGCACTGGGATTATAAGCATGATCCACCATGCCTGGCTGAACTATTGATTGTATTTAAGCTTAGATCTAAGACTAAATGTAATGTGTTGATTACTGTAACATCATGGAATGTAAATCTTCTATGCCCTGACAATTCAGAAATAATACAACTAACACAAATTGGGATGAGAAGGGGATGAAGATGGCAGGACGAACAGTAATTGCTGCAATGATAAAACCAGGGAGACAAAGGAAACAATTTAAGCTCAAAAATCAGATAATAGGCATATAAGTATATTTAAGATTCCAAAGTAAAAATTAGCAAAGATAATATTATTGATTTAAGTCAAGAAGTGCAGGAGAGGTGGAGAAAAGGAAGAAAATACTAATTTTGTTATTGCCCAATACTGGCTAAAAAGCAGACAGCCAAGGCTGTTCTATGATAATTTAATTATAATGATTATAAAGATAATTATTAGAACAACATTCAAATCCTCCTAAATATCAGAACTTAATTCTCTTCTCATGTCTCCAGGCCTTTTCTTCTTTCCTCTCCTTGTTTCTCTTCTCTCTTTACTCACTCTGCCCACCCCCTATAAAGCAAAGACCTCATATTGAAAGATTTTCAATGAACTGTATTTAGAAAAATAATATGACAGATCTTCAATCCATTCATCTATCATATCAATAAATATAAATGCGATTAACTCATTCATTAAGGTCAATGATTTTCACATGGTATTGTAAAGCAAAATCCCATTCTATGCTGTTGAATGGAAACACCTAAAACGAGTAAACAATAATGTTTGAAAATGAGAAGGATGGACAAAGGTGTGTCCCGAGCAATTGCAAACCAAAAGCAAGCTCACCAGTTTACCTTCCAAGAAGAAATTCAGGATGAAGAAAAAAAAAATTAAATGAGACAGAGAAGGGAGCATTATAATGCTAAAGAACACATTGTACAAGAAAGAGACACTAGTTAATGAACGTCTACACATTAAATCACACAACAACAACATTCATAAGGCAGAAACTACAGAAGATACATAAGGAGAAACAGAAACACACTCATAGTAGGAAACTTTTCAAAGCTATTAATCCATGTCAGATCAAATAGCAAAAATAAGCAGAAAGTGAGAAAGTTGATCTGATTGATATATGCCAAATTCTGCATCCTGGAAATGAAGAATTTACCTTCTTTCAAGGCAGTCAATGGGACATTCATGAAAACGGATCACATAATTGTCCATAATGAAAATTTCAACAAAAGTAGAAATAGTACAAGCAAAATCTTCTGATGGTAATATGATTAAACTAGATATTGATAAAGAAACAAAAAGAAATTCTAGTAGAATTTTTTTTTTTTTTTCAGACAGAGTCTCACTGTGTCACCCTGGATAGAGTACCATGGCATCACAGCTCACAGCAACCTCAAACTCTTGGGCTTAAGTGATTCTCTTGCCTCAGCCTCCCAAGTAGCTGGGACTACAGGCGCCCAGCACAATGCCTGGCTGTTTTTTGGTTGCATTTGTCATTGTTGTTTTAGCAGGCCCCAGCTGGGCTTGAACCCACCACCTTCAGTGTATATGGCCAGCACCCTACTCACTGAGCTGTGGGTACCAAGCCTAGAATTTTTTTTTAAAACAGAAATAACGCTATCTTAAGCAACTGTTAGCTCAAAAAAGACATTTTAGAAAACAATGACAACTGAAAACACTTTATCACGGAACCTGCAGGTTACAATTGTATCAGTGCTCAAAGGGAAATGTTTATCCTTAATTATTTATGCCAATAAAAACAGAAAGAATAAGACAATTTTTTTTAACATCTAGCTCAATTGTTAAAGTCCTGATTATTTTAAAATCCAATCTTCAACCTTAATGTGTTATTTTAAAATAAATTCATGGAGGCATAATCAATGAACAACAAATGTCACATACTTGAAAACACATAACTTTGTGCAGGAGAGGTGATGTGGGTAACCACCTGTGAGACTCATCACCACAGTCAAGATAATGAACATATCTGTCACCCCCCTCCCGCAAAAGTGTGCTCCTTTGCTTTTATAATTCCTCCCTCTTCTTGTCTTGTCCCCAGTCACTGATCAGCTTTCTGTCAATGTAAATCAATTTGCATAGTCTAGAATTCTAACTAATTGAATCATAAAATGTATATTCTTTTTTTCTAGCTCCTTTCACTCAGCATAATTACTTTGAGCTTCATTGGACTATTTACAAGTGTAATGATATGATGTCTGGGATATACCTCAAAATTCTCCAGGGGGTGTGGGAGGCCACTCGGGTAAAAGTAAAGATGAATCTAAATTTTGCTATGAATTGATAATTACCGAAGCTGGATCATGGACCGAGAGATTCATGATACTTTTCTGGCTACTTACATAAATGTTTCGAATTTCCCATAAGGAAAGATTAGTAAGAACCTTTTGTTCCACCTTGCTCTCCTTGTGCTATTTTATGCCATACAACTGTATGGTTTGTCTTGAATTCTCTTCTCCTGCTGGTATTCAAAAGAATTGTCCTTGAATTCACTCTTTAAGGCTGTAACATCCATAAATTGTTTTTCCTTGCAAGGCTGTAGTATAGTGGATTGATTTTACCTAAAAACAAAACAAATTCTCCATTTTATCTGAGATTCTAAAGCACCAACTGCCAGACATCATAGATACCTGTGCCCAAGGGAAGGGATGTGCAAGCAGACTGAACGTTTTCTGTCCTACAGACAATAGCAGGCAAGATCAGCACCTAAGGGCAAAGGTTCCTCTGAGCTGGACAGATATTTGTCAGGAACTGAGGAATCTACTTGCAGCAAGTAGTCTTGTTTCCCAACTGAGGGAAGCAAGAGGAGAGATTGATCGTGGGCCAGAGGTAAGGTAAATGGTTACTATCAATCAAACTAGTGATTTGAAGGATATAAACAACGAACTATGATGCACATGTATTACCTTTTCAATTAAAATGCTATTGAAAATAGTAAAATCATGGGGCGGCACCTGTGGCTCAAAGGAGTAAGGCACCGGCCCTATATGCCAGAGGTGGCAGGTTCAAACCCAGCCCCAGCCAAAAACTGCAAAAAAAAAAAAAAAAAAAGTAAAATCAAAACAACAAAAAGAAACCAGACCAGAAATGTACTCAGACTTCCTTTGGTGCTAATGAGAATTTGCCTGTCAAGGAAAGCCAGCCAAGTCTTCCTTTCATATCTAATGGCTCTATGTCCTAGTTTCCTCCCTGAGAAAAGGGGAAATGAAGATTTGCTTAGAGTGTTAAACATGTGCCAGACTTGGTTATCTCTAAGTAGATTGCATTCGTGAAATGATTGGTGTGGTAGACTGTTCTGTCTGTAGCTCCTGAGGAAGCCTTCTGGTATTTTCCACAGTGTCTCTGGGCTCAGTCATGTGACTGGCTATGGGCAAAGGGACATTAGCAGGAAGAATGCAAGCGGAGGCTTGGTAAGCTCTTGCACAGTGAAGCTCTCCCTCTTAGAATGCTATAAAGAAGCCCATGGTAGTCAGATAGAAAGAGTACGCGAACTGAACAAGGTGGCCAGCCTCGCAGCCAACCCCAGCAAGGCACCCGTCACCTGAGCCAGCGCTACCCTGGACGTCCAAGCCACTGGACAGCAGAAGAAACTTCCAGCTAAGCCCCAATCAAGCCACTGAATCATGAATACAAACCCACCAATCATTATTATAAAACGATTGTTTTGAGCCAGTAAATTTGGAGCAGTTTCTTAGACAATAGTAGATAACTGAGCGAGTCTGTACACACTGTTCATGTCTCCAGAAAGTCAGTGAAATTTTGTAGCAGTGAGCCACAGTTGAGGAGAGTTAGTCATGAAAACAAAACTACAACTACTAAAATAATTATCTGCTTTCAGCACGAGGCTAGATTTTAAGAACCCCTCCCACATGTAGCTTTCCTGAAACATATCTCCTGTGCAGTGGCCGCTACCCAAGGGTGCCTAGAGAAAAGTCTGCTGGGAAGGCCTGTGGACAGTGGGCATTGGTCCAGGTTAATATGACTGACTGTAGCTCCTCAGGACAATGAAATGCCATGGTGGAGTTGACCCTCCTGCTGAACCCAGGTTACCATGCCCAGGGGAGTGGCTTGGGACTGTGCTGCAGAGAGGAGAGAAGCAGGTGCAGATGGGGTGGCTGCTGGAACCCCTGGCTGTGGAGTGAGCCCCTAGTAGGTCTGGGACAGGGGACCTCTGGACAGCAGGTCAAGGAATGAGCTTGGGAACCAAGGTGGGTGGGAAATGCTTCACATTAGAGGAGCCCTGAAACCCCCACCCCATGAGCCTGTGCTGCAGCATATTCAGTGGCCACAGCAGGGCCACACCACGGAAGGGAAAGCCAAACAGAATGGAATAAATCCCTGGAAGCTCTGCCTTTCCCTGCTTTTCAATTGTTGCCTTCTATGTTCTTTTCCAAAGTGAGTGAAATTGTCCTAGCTTACCACAGGGGGTGCACACAGACCCCGCCCACCATTTCCTGGGTGTGGGTGCTGTGGGCAGATGCCAGGAGTGGCTTAAAAAGCAGTCGTGCTATTTTGGGCGTCAGGATTTGCCATAATGCCAAGGCAGCAATATGTCTGCCCATGCGAAATTCCCACCATCCAGCCACTGAGCTCACATGTTGTGAATCCGCCTTTCCGGCACATTCCTTTGTGGAGTCACTCTGCCATTCCTGTCTTGGCCTTGGGGCTCCTGCCTCAGCTCTACGTAAGGTACTCTGACCCCGCGCAGCATCTCCTGCCTGGCTGGGCTGCTTTCCAATCTCTACCTGGGCTTATGTCAAAGGTTGGCAGGACAGGTGTGACATCAGCACATCTGCAGCAAGTCTGAATCTACTAAGAAGGTTCTAGATCTGCTCTGCTCTGCCCTCAGCAGAAAACCAAAGCAGAGTGGCTGAGGGGGCCAGGCCAGCACTCTCCCCCGACCAGCGCTCCGAGTCAGTATGCATCAGGAAAACGAGGTCATTCTGAGAAGAATGGAAGTCTATTTTGGGGGAAAGTAAAGGCAATACGATGTCAGTAGACAAGGCAGGACAGACCTCCAGTAATATGTATATACATTTTTTTCTCATTTTGGAGAATTTCTTGAAGCTTGGAGGCAGAGCCCTATTTTTAGTGTCTATTGTGTGAGGCTGGGGCAGGGAGGTGGGAGCTGCAGGTTTTGGGGGGTTTTTTCTTTGACAATGATTACATTTTAAATAGGGAAAGAAGGTAATGAGGGCAGAAATAATAACCATTTCCAGGCTCAAAATTCAGGATGTTTGAAACAGGGTTTTCTAAAATACCAGTCTTGTGGAAGAACCATTTTTCCTTCCTGCCTTTCATCCGGAGGCCTCCAAACAGATGACTCGTACTGGCCTCCCTGCTTTCGTCCCCTGCTTACCTCAGGGCCCAGCTGTCTAGTTTTCCCTATTTAACATGAGAGGGGAAAGAGGGGAAGCAGCCACCTGCTGTGGATTCTCATACTTTGATATGCCTCCCAGTGTCACAGGGGCTGAGTGAAATGCAGACTCCCTGGGCGCAGCTCCAGAGGTCTGGTTCCTTTGGTCTGGGAGGGGACCAGGAATCTGAATTTGGCTTTTCCCCACCCCAAAACCAGCTATTTCTAAGGGATTGGGGTGTGGATCAATTGATTCTGTTTTGAGAAACCCTACTGTGCACCCAGTGACCCTATAAACTATACTCAAGAGTTACTAAACTTGAAGGAGTCTGACATGTTTGGAGTAAGAAGGCCCTGACCACTGGGTTGGATAAGGCTAAGAGGGCTTTGCCATGGGGCAAGGCCATGGGCTCCAGATTCCAGCTGACTTGGTAGAAGCTGAGCCCTGAAGACTATTCATTGGGTGGCTGTGGCTGATGTTACAGCCTCACCTAGTTAAAATGGTCCCTAACTCGCCTTCTGGGCTAGATTGTAGTCAATCATATGTAGGGGGCAGAGCTTGAGCTGTTTACCCAATCACTTCCCCTGATTGGATTTTCTGAAGGGAATGGTCTGATCACATCCTGGAACCTTTATCTAGTACTACCCACGTTGCTACTCTGGAGGAAAGAAGGCAGGACTCACGGCCTGATAGACAGTGATTGCAGAGGAAGAAAAAGGCAAGCTGTGTGTCCTGTAGCCAATAATACAGGCTGAAGGCAGTGATGTTAACAGAAGTACAGAATTTGGTAGGAGACTTTCTTTTTTTTTTTTTTTATTTCTTCTAGCATAACTATGTACATTAATGCAATCATGGGGTACAGTGTGCTGTTTTCATATACATTTTGAAGTACTCTCATCATACTGGTTAATATAACCTTCACGTCATTCTCTTAGTCATTAAGTTAAGACATTCATATTCTGCTTTTAGAAAGATTCACTTGTACCCTTGGAGCCTTTCTATAATTACTGCCACTAGTTCTCTGGTGCTTTTAAGGCGATTAGAAAGCAAAGATGGCCAAGAGGAAAGCATTAAACAAATACTACCCACTGGATTTTGACCCATCAAAGATCCCCAAACTCAAGCTCCCTAAGGACCGGCAGTACATGGTGCAGTTGATGGCACCCTTCAACATGAGGTGCAAGACATGTGGAGAGTACATCTACAAGGGAAAGAAGTTCAATGCTCGGAAGGAGAAGGTGCAGAATGAAGTCTATATGGGCCTGTCCATCTTCTGCTTTTATATTAAGTGCACCCACTGCCTGGCAGAGATCACATTCAAGATGGACCCACAAAACAGAGATTACACCATGGAGCATGGACCACCAGGAATTTCCAGACTGAGAAGCTCCCAGAGGAGGAGGAGAAGAGGGTACAGAAGGAAAGGGAGGATAAGGAGCTCAACAACCCCATGAAGGTGCTAGAGAACTGGACCAAGGACTCCAAGCTGGAGATGGAGGTGCTAGAGAACCTGCAGGAACTCAAGGACCTAAACCAATACCAGGCCCATATAGACTTTGAGGCCATGCTGCAGCAGCACCACCGCCTGTCTGAGGAAGAGCGGCAAAAGCGGGAGCAGGAAGAGGATGAGCAGGAGACAGAAGCCTTGTTGGAGGAAGCTAGAAAAAGAAGACTGCTGGAAGACTCAGACTCTGAGGATGCTGCTGCTCCTCCCCCACCCAGGCCTGCCCTGCAGCCCAGCCCCACTGCCATCCTGGACGAGGCCCTAAAGGCCAAGAGGAGAGTGGAGATCTGGGAGCAGAGCATCAGTAGTCTTGGCAGGTCTCGGCTGTCTGGCCTGGTGGTGAAGAAGACAAAGGCAGGTGCAGATCAAAACACTGGGCAGGGTCAGGTATATAGGAGAAATGCCTATATGCCTCTGGCTAAAAAAGCCATTTGAGAGAGAGCAGTGAAAAGACTTTGTGCAGACATACTTGTGAGAAACTGAGGCAGAATCCCATGTGGCTGGGTTGATTGTGGGCCTAACATGACCAAGGTTTTGGCTGGAATGGCATTTCCAGAGATGTCCAGACTGCATTAAGGAATTAAGGTTGACTTTATAAGGACAATAAAAAAGCCCTTTGGAAAACTGGCCAGATACCCATCAGTAACATTTCCTGATCTGTGGTAAGTAACAAAGGTCACTTGCTGATGGGTCTGGGAATGGAAATGTGCTTGGGTACCTCAAGAGAAGAGGAATTTACCCAATGCATACAGGTATCTAAGGGCACAGATGAAACCTGGGCTCATGAAAGGCTTTTGAGAAGTCCAGCCTGAAAATTCCTTATAAAAGTTTCCAGCAATAAAACCCTGCCTTAAGGCCTACATGGGAGCAGAGGTTTGCACACAAATTCCTGTATGCCCAAGAAGTTTCTTTATGCCTTGTTTAAAGATTTGAAGTAACAGCCTCAAACAGCAAGGCCAGCAAGGCTAGGTATTCAATCTATCTTGTTCCTCCATAGCCTTAGGCTCCATCAGATAAGAACAAAAAAAGTAATGACTGACAATATATTCTCCATTAAGTTATGTTAAATGGGTTATGTTGAAAGGGTTATGCTTAAAGGTGTATGTTGGGTGGATTATCAGATTACTAGGGAGGAGCTACTCACAGGGCGGGTGGTCACAAGATATTCAAATGGATTAATGAAGTCATTGATGTCCAATGCACATCTGCAGAGGGATTGTAATGAATATTAATGAGGTCATTACTGTATAGTGCACATGCACAAGATTGACTATATAAACAAAAAGTGAATAAAGAAAGCTCTCCATTTTGCCTGAGCGAGCAGATGGTCACCTTTATTTAAAACACAGTTTCAATAAACATGTGTAGTTTCTGTGACATCACTTTTCTGTGAGACCCTTACTGCAACAAGGTGACACCAGGCACCCTGCAGAGCAGGAAGGTAGCTGACCCTACACCCGTACCACCTGCCACCTCCTCCCTGAACCAGCTGGGTGTGTATCTGGACAGTGACGGCAGCAATGACAGCAACTAAGCCATGTCAAGGGTCACAAGACCAAAGACCAGTTTCAGCCCATCGGATGCTGGAGTTGCTGGCAGTCAGGGCAGGTAGCCTTGGCACCGACCAGATCCAAAAGGGATAAGCAGCAGCTTGCCAGGGTCAGCAAGCTCTTCAGCCAGGACTTAGTTTCCCTCCTACCCACACCACCCCTGCAGCACCTCAGGGACCTCTGCCCCTTCTGCCCCACCTGGCCCTGTGCTGAGGGCTGGGGCATCCTTGGAGCGTATCTCTTCCTCCAAGGTGATTTTAAGGTCCTCTCTGGGACACTGCTGGACATCTTGGTCACATTTGGGGCATGTGGGTACACCCACTCACCCCTAGCAGAGTCCATCCCTTCCCTCCAAGGAACTGTCTGGAACCAATAAAAGGAATCCACCTTAAAAAAAAAAATGGTTCCTAACTCAAACATCTCACCTGCTCCTTCCTCATCTCACACGGGATGATAGCATAACGGATTTCCTGCTGTGCAGTGCCCTCTGGGGAGAAGCTGGGCTTGGATAAGTCTCTCCCACCCCTGGATGGAGAAAGGCTTGCTCGTGTTGTGGCTCCATAGTGTTGGTCAGTCTCTTCGAGGGCCAGACAGGGGGAAGTGCTCACAAGAACTGCCTGCACATAAGGGACATTCGGGCTGGGTTGCCATACCAGTGGGAGAAGTCAACACTGTCAGACACAGAATGAATTTGAATCAAGGACTGGTGGAAATGGCTTCTTAGTACTAATATGCAATAATTGGATCTCTGGCTACATCAAATGGAAGATCATGATTATTATCAGAGAGAGTCCATATCTTACCGAATAAATCAAAGGTGATGCTATTATGGCCCTTCCCTGAGTTTTTTAGAGGACTCTGAGGGATGTGCCTTGTTCTGGTTTCAGCCTGATGGTACCAATCCTCCTTCTCCCTGTAGTGAGTGAGAGTCCCCAGAGGTGCCTGGTTCCCCATCCTTTACCGACTGAAACAGGAGGACAGCCTCCCTCCAATTGCATTGAATCAGAGTCTCTGGGGATGGGATCCAGACTCTACATTATTTTAAAAGCCCTGCAGGTGATTCTGGTGCATAATCAGGATTGCCTGCTGTCCATGGTCATTGTTTGGCACCTGGACTCATGGCCTCCTCCCTGAGTGGAAGGATGTGAGGAAGGACTCTTTAGTGGCCAAACACAGAAATCCACCTTAGAATAGCTTTTGCTGAAAGAAGAATCCATTGATTCCCACACTGGAGGATGTTGCAAGGGTACTGCTGGCTCCTCATTTGGCTGGATCCTGGATTTGGAGGCGCCTTCTAGATTCTCCTTCCCTATTTCTCAGCTCAGACTTCTCCCTGATGGCTTCCTTCTTAGGCAGACTCTCTGTAGGGAGGAGGCAGAGATGACCCCTCAATACCAGCACACCGAGAGTAATTCCAGAGGCCTAAACATGACTGAGCAGGGAGGGTCACATGCCCCCACCTACGACCGTGTCACAGGGAGAGGGTAAGCTAATTGGCCAGGCTGGTCAGGTCCCCATCTCTGGGGCAGGCAGGGCAGGGCCACACGTGTGGAGCAAGGGACACAGAGGAAAAGGAACAGAAACCAAAGAGGAGTCGTCTCTACTGGAGCCCAGGAAGATGAGCTAACAGCCAGGTTTCTCCTGAGCACTTTGCACATGTGTGTATTAGACACTTTGAAATAAGCACCTCATCACACTGTGTTTTAAAATCCTAACAATAATCCCTTCTTGGCCTTTTGGCTAAGATCAAGTGTAAAACCAATAATTTTACCAGATGTATCTCTTGTCCCCTGCCTTTCCTAGTGGTAGAGTTAGGAATTGAACCCAGAGCTCTGATGCCAGAATTGAGTGGTGACCAGAAAAGCTCTTCGTGTCCAAGGAGGGTAAGAGCACGAGGCTTTCCTGCTTCCCTGGCTCACCACTGGCTTCACTTCAGCCAGAATTGGCTGACCACTACCCCTTTCTTAGTCTTTTGACTTAAAGGACATGCTTCCTCATTCCAAAGCACCCAGAAGAATATTCATTATACTGTGGACATCTGCTAGCACTTTGTGAATTCTGGCCAGGTCAGCTGGCTGGGGGGCTGGCACTGGACTTGCTCACAGACTTGAGGGTTGTGCCAATTACCAGGTGACAGCCCCCTCCCCTTGTCCATTCACAGATGAAGTACCCATGTAAGAAGCACTACAGAGGGTTTTAAATTTAAATTTTATTTTTCAGTATAAGCCTTATTCACAGAGAGTGCCTCCCTGCCTCAATTTTTTTTTTTCATAGTCATGAGGTTTAAATTTCTCTGAGGGAAATGGTAAGGTTTCAGGTGCCTGTGTTCTGGCTCTTGGGGAAAGCCCACCCAGAGAGATAAGTGGGGTCCTGGGGCACATTTTACGTCTTCTCTTCCTCCCTCCACCCACCAGGCATCTCTATCTCTCTCCCCCTCCCCACTGCCAGCTCTCCCGTGGTTCCCATCCTTCATTCACTCTGCAACTGCTCTATTATTTCTAGAGAGCATTACATACTTTTATGATATCGCCTCCCTGCTGTGACATCAGGAATGAACTTTAATAAGAGTGTAAACACTCTTTTTAAATCCTTTTGCAGGCTTTCACTTTTTATATTATACCCTGTGCTTGTCTCTCCATGAATCAACAAATTATGCACCAAGTAGGGCGAGAAAATAAATTTCCTTTTTCCTTACTGTGGTTCTTGCTGAAGGCACTGTGGCTCCTAATGCAGATATATTTCAACCCCCCTTCCCTCCCTGACACAAACAAGAACATAAGAGCAAAACCCAAATCACTACTTTTCTCTGCAAGGATAAGGAAGGGGAAAAAATCATCCATGTGAAGGCTCACCGGTGATCTGTCTGTGCCTGACACGCTGGTCCATAATCTCTGCAATAAATAACTGGGAGCTCCTGGGTGCCATTCATAAACAGTGTCAGACAAAGAGAATGCAGAGGATTAAACTGGAAAATCCTTGACGAATGTGGAGGAAGAAAAGAGGGTTGTACCACACACGGTAGGCGTGCAATAGGGGCAACGTTTCACCTTTAATGTATGGATCAGTTGGTTTTACAATTGGGATATATTTAATAGTAATACAATATGTGATTATCTTGGGGAAAAGAACAGAATAATTTGAAAGCCTGTAGCCATGTCTTTGTTTTTGCTACTACAAAGGAACATCTGAGGCTGGGCAATTCATAAAGAAAAGAGGTTTATTTGGCTCACAGTTCTGCAGGTGGCACAAGAAGTGCGGTGCCAATATCTGCTCCTGATGAAGGCCTCAGGCCACATCTGCTCAAGGCAGAGGGTGAAGGGAAGCTGGCGTATGCAGAGATCACGTGGGGAGAGAGGAAGAAAAAGAGAGAAGTAGGGGGCAGTGACAGACTCTTTTTACCAACCAATTCTCAGAGGAATGAACACAGTGAGAATTTACCCACTCTCCCTCCAGGGACCACAATAATCTTTTTGTGAAGGATCCACCCCTGTGACCCAAACACCTACCATTAGGCCCTATCTCCACCATTGGGGATCAAATTTCAACACAGATTTCAAGGGGACGAATGGTGAGTTTTTTATTTCAAGAGCAGCGCCTGTGGCTCAAAGGAGTAGGGTGCTAGCCCTATATACCAGAGGTGATGGGTTCAAACCCAGCCACAGCCAAAAACTGCAAAAAAAAAAAAAAAGGAAAAATTCTAATTAGAATATTAATTGGCTGATATGCATTGTGGTATACCTTACCTACCCATAGTTAAAAAAAAAAAAGACAAAATATTACATTGGTGACATTGTGACTAAATGTTCCAATAACCTCAAACTAGGTACTCATTTTGGGATGGGAGAGAGGAAGCTTTCCTTTTTTATAGCAATATTTATTTAGAGCATCATATCAAAAAAGTTTCATTTTGTATAAGTTGAATTTAAGGTATCTGAAGGTCTCCCAGACCCTGGGAAGAAATGTCTGGTGGGCAGTTTAAAATTTGGTGTCCAGAGCTCAGTTGCATTTGAAGATAGAGATTCTGATCGTAGTCTAAGCTACAAGAGAAAGGAAGCACTTTCTGGAGGAGGTTGTAGAAAGAAGAGATGTGTGGAATTTAGGGAGGTGGTGCCATTTGTAGAGCAGCTAGGGGAAGAGGAAAAGTAGAGAAAGAGAGCTAGGAGAGAGGTGCCCTGGAGGACAGGGAGGCCCGAGGGGCAAGAAGGGCCCAATCAAATGCTGCCAAGGATTTGAGTATTATAAAAACCAGGGAGAGAATCCTGGGTCTGGGAGTTTGGAGTTGGCTGTGATTTTGCCAAGGGTGTGTGACAGGGGTGCCATCTGGGGTCAGAATCCAGACTGCACTGACTGAGAATGAGTTGGAGATGAAGCAGTGCCAAGGAGCCTTACAGGGAATGTGTTGATGAAGGGAAGAAGCAGGATGGCAGAATCCATTGGAAATAAAGTACCCACAGATGATGGTTCTCAATGGGGGGGCTGGACTCCACAGGCAGGGCAGGCAGCGCAGGCCTTGGGGGCTTCTGCAGCTTGCCCTGGAGGGGATGTTATGGCTTAAATTGTGCCACACACCCCTCCATTCACATAGTGAGGTCCTAGCCCCCAGTTTCTCAGAATGAGACCTAATTTGGAGAGAGGGTCTTTATAGCGGTAACTGAGTTAACATGAGGTCATTAGGGTTGGCCCTACTCCAGTATGACTGTTGTCCTTGTGAAAAGGGGAAATTCGGATATGGAGACACACACACAGGGACAGCAGCCATCTCAAGCCCAGAAGAGAGCTCCAGCACACATCTTTCCCCGAAAAACCTCAGACAAGCCAGCCTTGCCAACACCTTGAATTTGGACTTCCAGCCCTCAGGTCTGTGAGAGAACAAATTTCTGTTGTCCAAGCCATCTAGTCTATGCTTTGTGTGACAGGCAGCCCTGGCAAAGGAAGGTAGTGGCTTTCAACATACATCCAAGGGCTTCTGCAAGGCCTGCGTGGCAGCTTCCCAACAGAGCCGCTTCCCCTGGACTGTGGCCTGGCAACCCAGGCAAGGCCTTCTCAGGGTCCTTCCTCGGGGAGACCCCTGGAAGTGGGGCTGGTTTCTGAACTGAGCTCCTAAGCACACTGGCCTGGGAAGTTGTTTGTTTTATACAATTGAGTTTTCACAGTTGTCTGGTTTGTAAATCTCCTTGCTTGGGAAGTCATTTTCCAAAAGGAACATGGTCAAACTGCACATATTTATTAACCAGCAGGAGGACCAAGGCTCCTAGGGCTCCTAGCTCCATCTTCAGGTCCTGGGAAGCCCCCAGACGCCAGGGTGGCCTGGGGGCAGAGAGGAGGGTGAAGAGCTTGGGGGACTCTCTCCTGTCTGCCTCCCTTCACCCACAGCTCGTCCAAGACCAGAAAGTCTGAAGCACCTGGCATGTTGGTGTCAGCTCAGGACACCATGCCAGGGCTTCAGACAAGGCCACCAAGTTTGAGGCAGGACATGTAAGCTTCATCCAGAGCATTTCAGTAATGTCTGAGAAAGTCGGGAGATTATATCTGAAGATTGATTCAGACAAATCCCCTGGGTCTGGGGTCTGAGACCAGAGGCCTCTCAGTGCCAGGGTTGTTTCAGCACCATTCCCAGGGCAGGGATGGTAAACAGGATTCACCTCACTCCCAACTCCACTTGATGGGCACCTGCTTGGAGCCCTGGGTCACAGGCTGTGCTGCTCTCCTGGTAAGTGGGCACCCCAGGGCTGGCAGGCAAAGCCAACCATGGTGGTTGGTGGACAACACACTGGACATCCTCAGCCACACCAGAGTCCTCAGGGGGATAAACTCTTCCTTTGCCTTCCAACCCCATGGTGAAGAATGGCTGCTTTTCTGATTTTTATCTCAGAGCAAATATCCAATTCAGTGGCTATTGCTTTAATAAGGGCAACTGACTGTACGTCACGAATCTCACATTCTCATGTGATTCACGACACTACCTGTTGTGATTTTATAGCCCTGTAGCATATACCGCGAAATAATAATCTTGATGCCCACCATTAGAAGATCATTTCATAGTGTAATGTGCTTTTAAATATTTTCCCACAGAGAACATTTTGCCTCCTTAGCGTTTGAGGATTTGAAAATGTATCTCTATTTTTTTTTAATTCTTCCTTTCGTTTGGATATTTGGTAACAAAAAAGGATCTGACTTACAACGAGGGCTCAAAAGGCAAAGATTATAACTCAAGCACAGTTAAAAGAGGAAGCTGTGGGGAAGGGCTAGACTGCCCAAGGGCTTTCCAGAGTGGCTGCACTCCCCAGTGGGGGGTGAGTGTCCCACTTTCTCACACCCTGCCCAAGTTGGTCCCCTTCTTTGGGACTATTGCCATCCCCGTGAGGATGAAGTTGTAGCTCATTGTTGTTTGGATTTGTGTTTCCCTAAGGGTTAATGAGGTTGAGCACCCTTTCTCCTGCTTATTCAAGCCATCTTCAAACTGAGACGAGAACCCTTGTATCTCTTCCTTAGGAGAAATATCATTTATATTCTTTACCGAGTTTTTAATTGGGGTTTTTATTTTTAATTCTTGAGTTGTGAAAGTTTTCAATAGCGTTTAGATACAAGTCCTTTCTTACATATGTGGTTTGCAAATACAGTTGTATCTCCCATTCTGTGGATCGTCTCTTTCACTTTCTCAATGGTACTGTTCACGGTACAAAGGTTTTTGATGTTTTATGTAGAACAATGTATTGATTTTTTTCTTTTGCTGCTGTGCCAAAGGTGCTTGAGGTGTCATGTCTAAGAAACTTGTCTAATTCAATATCATAACAGTTTACCGTGATGCATTTTGAGTGAATTTCTGCGTCTGGTGTAAGTTAAGAGCCCAACTTCAATTTTTGCATGTGACTATCCAATTGTCCCGGCACCATTTGTTAAAAAGACTATTTTTTTGCCATTGAATCATCTTGGCACCCTTGTAAAAAATCAATCAGCCATAAATATATGAGTTTATTTCAGGACACTCAGTCCTATTCCATTGATTTATGTGTCTTTTCTTATGTTAGTATGACATTCTCTTGATTATTGTATCTTTGTAGTAAGTTTTTAAATCAGGAAATGTGTCTTGCAACTTTGTTGTTCTTTTCTAAGATGATTTTGGCTATTCTGAGTCCCTCACATTTCCATAAGAATTTTAGGATCAGCGTATCAATTGCTGCCAAAAAAAAAGACAGGATTTTTATAGGGATTGTATTGCATTGAATCCATAGATCAATCTGGGGTGCCATCTTGACAGTATTAAGTCTTCTGATTCACAAACATAAAATGTCTTTCCATTCGTTTTCGATTTCTTTCAACAATGATTTTTACTTTTTAATGTACAAGTTTTGCACTGCGTTTGTTAAATTTATTCCTAGGCATTTTATTCTTTTTGATGCTATTGTGCACACTTAATCTTAGCCAAAAAGCCAAGAAGTGATTTTTTTGATTCTATTGTAAATGGAATTTTTAAAGTTCTAATTTGTGGATTGTTCATTGTTAGGGTGTAGAAACACTATTGACCTTTTTTATGACGATCTTGTATTCTGCAACTTTATTTGAACTCATTTGTTACAGCTCTATTCAGATTTTCTACAGGGTGTCCCAAGGCTCACCATACATAGAAAAATTAACAAATTCATATTATATTTTATTTTATAGTCTAATATTTTTATATTCATATATCAACATGTAGAGAAATATTTTGTAAAAATTTTTAATTAATATTTTTAAATAAAGGTACATTTGGCTCTCATTTCCCATTTTCCCTATGTATGTATGCACATACGTTTGGTGACGTTTGGGATACCCTTATATTTATTCTCGAGTCAGTTCAGTAGTTTGTGTTTTTCTTGAAATTTGTCCATTCCATCTAAGTTATCTAAGTTGATGTTATATAAGCGTTCATAATATTCCTTTCTAATCTTTTTTGTTTTTTATAAAGCAGTAATGATGTCCTGTTTCAGTTCTGGTCTTAGTCATTTGAATCTTCTTGGTTGGTCTAGCTAAAAGTTTGTCAATTTTGTTGACTTTTACAAAAAAGCGACTTTTGATTTTGTTGATTTTTCTCTGTTGTTTTTCTTTTGTAAAATTTAATCTGTTTCCATCCCAATCTCTATTGTTTCTTGTTTCTGCTTGATTTGGATCTAGTTTATACTTCTTTTTTTAGTTTCTTAAGGTGGACATTTAAATTGTTGGCATGAGGACTTCTGTTTTAATATAAGTACTTAAAGGTATTAATTTTACTCTGAGCACTGCTTTATTGTAACTCATAAGTTATGTTGTATTATTGTTTTCTCTTATCTTGAAGTATTTTCTAAATTCTCTTATGAATTCTTTTTTGACTCGTTGGTCATGTAGGATTGCGTTGTTTAATTCTCACATATTTAGATATTTCTCTAATGTCCTTCTTCTATTGATTTTTAATTTAATTCCATTGTAGTCTCAGATCAAACTTTTTAATATTTCAATCATTTTAAATTTCTTGAGGCTTGTTTTATGACCTAGATTATGATCTATCTTGGAGAATGTTCCATGTGGACTTGGAACAATTTAGGAAAACGTGCATTCTGCTATTGTTGGGTGATATGTTCTACAGACATATGTTAGGTTTACTTGGCTAATAATGTTCAAGTTTTCTAGTTCTTTGTTGATCTTCTGCCTAGTTATTTTATCCATTATGGAAAGCAGTTGGACGTCTTCAACTATTATTTTTGAGTTGTCCATTTTTCCCTTTAATTTTGTCAGATTTGTTTTGTGTATTTGGAGGCTCTGTTGTTGAGTACATAAATGTTAATAACGTTTATATTTTTCTATTGACTTTTTATTGCTATGAAATGTCTTTCTTTATCTCTAGTAACTTTTTTTTGCTTTAGAGTCTATTTCACCTGATAAAACAACTCCCATGACCTTACGGGTACTATTTGCATGGCATGTTATTTTCCATCCTTTTATTTTCAATCTCTTTGAAGATTATATTCCTTTATATGTAGTTATCTTTTTAAGAGGCTGGGCAAAGAATGGAGAGCAAGAATACATTTAGGAACTTTATTTCTACCATTTAAGGCCACATTAACCTTATTTACCATTCCTGAGTCTCTTCATTTCTTCCTATGGGTTGCATTACTGTTTCATGTCATTTCCTTACTCCAATACAATTTTGTCCCCTTCCCATTTCCTTTGTGCTGCTATTGTCAAATATATTACATGTCTATAAGCTCTAAGTCCAATGACACAATAGTACACATTGTTTTACATAATTGCTTTTGAATTAGTTAAGAGAAGAAATATGCAATTATTATATTTTACCTTTTATAATTTATCTATGTAAACCTCTACTGGTATTCTTGGTTTTCTTGTGTATGTGAATTAGAATTACTCTCAGAGTTCAATGCTTTCAGCCTGAGTGACTTCCTTTAGTATTTCTTCTAAGGTACCTCCCTTGCATGAATTTTCTGTTTTTGTTTAGTTGAGAATGCCTTTCTTTGCCTTCATTTTGGAAAGATAGTTTGGTTGGATATAAGACTCAGTCAACAATTTTTCTTTTTCTTTCATTCTCTTTCTTTTTTTTTTTTTTTTTTTTTTTTTGCCATTTTTAGGTAGGGCTGGGTTTGAACCCGGCATCTCCAGCATATGGGGTCAGTGCCCTACTCATTTGAGCCACAGGCGCCACCCCTTCCTTTCATTTCTTACCTTCTGATCTCAATGGTTTCTGATGAAAAGTTAAGTGCTAATCTTATTGAGAATCCTTTGTATGTGATGAATTAACTTTCTCTTGCTGCTGTCAATTCTCTTTATCTTTGGCTTTCAGTATTTTGACCATGTGTCTGGGTATGCATTTTTTTGTGTGTATTTTATTTGGGCTTCATTGAGGTTCATGTATATGTAGATTAATAATTTTAATCAAATTTGAGACAGTTTTAGCCATTATTTTTTGGAATATATTTTCTTTTCTTTTTTCTCTCATCTGTTTCAGAGATTTCCAGGGAACATAGTATACTTAATTGCGTCCTACTTTTCTCTGAGGTTCTGTTCATCTATCTTCATTCTTTTTTCTATCTGTTCTTTGCATTGTATAATCTTGATCAATCTATTTCATATTCATTGATTCTTTCTTCTGTCAGCTAAAAATACTATCCAGCCCTTCTAGTAGATTTTTCATTTTAGTTACCATACGTTTTAACTCCAGAATTTCCTCTCTCTAAAAAAACATTGTCCCTGTCAGGATGGTGACTCCCCATCTTCCTTAATGGTCCCTTGGTATAAGAAGCCCAACATGCCCTAGAAGGAGTTATAACTTATAGTTCAATGCATCTCTCCCTGTATTCCTTTGAAATTGCTCCTGTTTGGAAATCAAGACCACTACATACTCACAATTCAGAGAATGGGATATACAAATTCACCAAGTGAAGATACTCTCACCACTACCTGCTGGTTACTAATCCATATGCTTTAACTATTGAGGACAGTAACATATAAAGATCATTGGTTTAGAGTATACACTGCATTCCAGAAGATGGCCGGACATCCTCATACCAGTGCCTAAGCTGTGTCTTCAATAAGTCATTTCATCACTCTATCAGGTTGGTAGTTTTTAGATGGTATGAAATGTTATATGAAAAATAATTTCTGTCTCTTTACTGACAATCCCTTTTTGTGAGACACATCATCACACTCTCCTTTAATATTTTAGACACAAATTCCTTAATTTTGTTGAATATATTTATGATAACTAGTTCGAATTCTTTATCTAGGAAGTTAAACTGGGCCTCTCCAAGACAGTTTTATTGACTGCTTTTATTCCTGAGTACAGACCACTTTGTCATGTTTGGAAAATCTATAACAGTTATATGCTTCATAATTATTGTGTTGAAAACTTGGTATTTTGGATAATGTATTATATTGACTCTGGATACTGACTCTCTTTCCCCTCCCCCACGTCCCACCTGAGTTGATATTGTCAGTGTTTGTTTAGTGACTTGTCTGAACTAACTTGGTGAAGTCTAATTCCCACCTATTGTGCAGCCTTTAATGTTCCTTCTCTGATTTTCGGTCTTGCTTCATCTTTTAGCCTCATTACTTAGGGGTTACTCTGGGTCATCATAAACACTTATTGGTCAAAAGTTGTGCTTAAGTGTGTCTGTTGGAGGTTTTTGCCCTTTCCTGTGTTTGTCACTTTGAGGCTACTATTACAGTTCAAGAAGTTTATGCTCTGTTCCATGTTCGGCCAAGGAGTATTAGCTTGAATGTTCCCTTTCCGATCACTCCTGATAGAGCCCAGACTTGCCCATGCATAAGGTCCTTCTAGACTGCCACAGATGCATGTGATTTTAATTTTAATTCTGGATTTCTAGAAGTTTCCCCTGGATAAAGATGCTTATTGTCCAGCCAGAGCTTGGTCAGAAGTTATGAAGTTTTGCACATTGGATGATGGATTGTGTATAGTCTTCAATGTTTTTAAGTCTGCCTCACATAATGCTTTGATTCCTGCTGAGTGTGTCCTGGTCCATGCCCACAGCCTTCCCAACCCCCGGGGTTGGTTGTGATCTCAGGAGAGCTCTTCCCTCTTGCCTCTTTGCTGGGATCTCAGTGTTAAATTTCTGGTCGCTTTGCTCATGATAACCTGCACTACAGAGCTAGAAGAATCGTCTTAATGCTTCTCTACCAAAATCCTCTTTGTTTTTGACAACATCCTTAGGCTTGGAATTCTCGTGCTCAGCTCTAGTCTCTCAGGTAGAACTGCAGAGCATTTTGTTATTAAGCAACACACATATGCACACACACACATGTACACACACTCTGGGCAGAATTTCAGCACCACTGACAGGAGGTAGTGGTATGAGATATCCAGCTGCCTATCTTTGGTGGAGTGACAGCCTTGCTCTGCTGGTGGTCCCTGTGGGAAGGATGGTCACCCCTGACCTTCTTGGATTGTCCCCCAAGTGTGCAACTTCTACCCCTAGAGAAAGCTGGGGCAGAGAGGAGAGGAAGGGGCTAGGCTTCAGTATTCTTGTACCCCTGTACCTGGAATAGAGCTACTACTATGTGAGTAGGGTTGGAGGGGAAGGAGCATCAGCCTCGCAGTGATACCTAGCAGAAGTGGACAGGGAAATAGGAAGGGCCAGTGGTCTGTCCATCCTGGCGTGAGATGGTAGCCCTGGATTAGGGTCTGGGGAAAGAGGGAGCCCTGGTTTTTGTGGTTGTGCTGCCCTGGGTAGAGTACCTAGAGTAGAGTTTTTTGAAGAGGGATTTGGGGAGAAGGTAGGGGAGAAGTAGGTCAAGGCTCACACACCACAGAATTTCCCTCTTCTTACTAGGATTTAGTTGATTTCTAGGATAAATATTTTTTATTTGATGTATGTCCTCACAGCAGTTTTCAGAGACTCTTAAATAATTGTTGTTTTGTTGGGAATAGGGTCCATTTGGCTCCTTGTTCTATAATTCTGGAAATTCTCAGGTCATGCCTTTAACATTATTTTCTTATTCAGACTATTTTCTTTCAGTTGGAATATAACCTTGTTCCCATGTAAAGGGTCCTCAGTAGCATCAAGGCTGGGACAAGTCAAGTAACTATGAGGGTCACGTTAAGTGACATTCTGGGACTGGTACCTCCACTGTCTAGTCTCTTTAGACTTGCTTTGCTGACTAAGCCAGAAAAGGAAATATGTGGCACAGATTTTGCAGCCAGGTCTTTCATTGGCTGTTAAATGCTCAGCATAGTGAAATGGTGAAGAGCAGCCTCTCCCAGGAGTTTGAAAAGGGCCACCCCGACCCGTCCACTGGTTGGCTGTCAGGCCTTGGGTCACTTCCACCTCTCAGAGTCTCCATGTCCTTGCCACAGGCAGGCAAGGAGGGAAGGTATGATAGTCTCCCCATCCATCTTATACGTGTACTGGTGGAGCAGAGGCTCCAAATGTCATTTACCTTGCCTCATAGCCACAGAGCCATTAGATGGAGTAGCAGAAATTATAGCCAGGCTTAGGAGCCTGAATCAGCCTGGCTGGTACTCTGACGAATGACCTGAAAAGGCCTCAGTTCTGCATGGAAGTTAAGTAGCTGTCCTTGGTCACAATGACAGTTGGTTTCGAAGGCAGGCCAAGCTCAGGTCCTGTGACACCTGGTGTGGTGTCCCTCATTTAAAGGACATTGCCTCAGAGGGCTCTGGGTCTGGAGAGGTGGCTGGAGTGGGAGGCCCGTCTTTGGGGACAGGTCATGGGGGGATAGGTGAGGATTCTAGTGACCCAGGCCCCAGGAGGTCTGGGAGGCTATGTCGTGTCATGATCCAGTTCGTGGACTCTGATGTCAGACAAAGGAAGTTCAGATCCTTCTTGCACCTCTTCTACTTTCCAGCTTGTGATTTTGAATAAATTACTGGACACTTCTGTGCCTCATGCTGCCCTCCTATGAAATAGGGATTTAAAAGGTTCTTAATCTGGAGGCTGACTTTTGTACATGCCCAATAAAAGTAGCTGTTCTGATGAGTGGAAGTAATTCCCGATCACGTGCTGCAGGGACCTGCTGCACGGTAAAGTCCTTGTTAGGCACTGAATACATGCGGACAGGACACACATGCTCTCTGCTCTCATGGAAAGTGGCCAGGGAGCCAGGCAGGGCATTCTGGCATGAAGTGGGTAACTGCAAGGATGGTGGGTATTACAACCCCCTGAGGCGGGCACGTTAGAGAGGAGACTTGAAGGATGAGTTGGACTAGGTACGTGGCAGGGGCCCAGCACCGGGCAAGCAGCAGCTCCTGGCAGTCAGAGCCAGGCCGTAGGGGCTTCTGCCAGCAGAGGGCACTGAGGACGGTCCCCAGTAGCAGTCTGGGCCCCACAGGGGTCTCTGCCCACATCAGTGAGGTGCACATTCCTCTCCTGGATTGCCCACAAAGGAAAGGATTTTTTATTTATTAGGATAAATAGCTGTTCCAAGTGATGTAACAGGCCCAGCTGGCACTGCCCGGAGTGGGATATGTAGGTCAGGACTTCTCTTGTTTGTGTTTTTCTTGGAGGCAGGTTGACTGCTCTCTTGTCTTTAAAAGGCTCCTCAGAGAGCTTATTGTCTAAGAGAGCGGCTTGTAAGCAACTGTTCAGGAAGTTCTGAGGGGACATTCCGGGTGTGTGTGTGTGAGCATGTGTGTGTGTGTGTGAGAGAGAGAGAGAGAGAAGAGGGAAAGAGGGAGAGCAAGAAGAGAGACAGTGGGAGAATGGGAGAAAAAGAGAGTGAGAGAGAAACTGCAGCCAAAGTATCAGCCACCCCTCACCCTTCCTTGGCCATGGGCATGACCCACTTTAATTATTGGAGGGTGTAGACCCAAACAGGATCCCAGGGGCAAGTAGCTCTTTCAATGGTAATTATAGCTAAAAATGAAAGAAACCCTCAGATCTGGCAGGGATGTGCCTTTTGCAGTTACTTACAAGACCTCCAGCTGAATTTGGCCCATCTTCCTCCTAGGCTTCGCTCTGAGAATGCCTGATGGCTTAAGACTAAGATCTAGTAGAAAAGAAGGAGCTCCCTCAATCCAAACCTTTGAGGGGCATTCAAGAGTTCATGAGAGGATGCTTTGGATTCCTTCTCTCTGTGCCTCAGTTTCCTTATCACTAAAAAGAGAATAATAGTACCTATCATAGGGATTGGTTTGAAGAAGAAATGAGTTAGTATGTAGTACACATAAAATGCTCAGAAGAGGGCCACACACATTCCAAGTGCTGGATAAATGCTGTTGTTGTTGTCATTATCTTTTTTTCTGGAGTTGTTATCGTCCAGCCTTCACCTTCTCCCCTCCTTGCCGTTAACACTACCAAGCTGAGAGGCACAGGGAGGGTGGTCAGTGGTCTTCGTCTGAGCAGGTCCAGCCCTAAAAGACCAATACAGGATTCCACAGACCCTTTAATGACAATGCCCATAGCCTTCAACAATGTCTAATCCCAGAAAAGCCAAGATATTTGTGCTCAAAACACATCCCTGAGCTCAGAGCCCAGAGATCCTGCTGGGTCTGGGTCTGGATGTCTGAAGCACCCAAGTGGCTGCCCCAGAGCAAAACAGTGATGCTGGAGGCTGGAGCCATGAGAGGGGGTGCCTTGCTGTTGGAAAAAATGGGAGGAAAACTGAATTCACGCTTGGGTCTCTAAATGCCTGACAGCAAATTCGTTTCCATTTACACACCGCCATTCTTAGCAGCTGACTTAGTTGCAAACCTGACCCAGTGCATTTTGATGTACGTATTGGAAAATAAGTGGGTTTGCACATCCTGGGAGTGTCTTGCAAACCACTCTAATAAATTCTTTATCAGAGGCTCTCAGCTCTGAGCTGCCTCCCCTGGATTTTCACTGCCCTGTGAATTACAGGTAAATAAATCATATCTGGGAGAGCTCTGTTCCCACAGCTGCATTCTGCCCTTTTGTCTTATGTATTTTGTTAAAAGTAGCCAACAAGCATGTGGTCTGTTTGGCAGGTCTGCCTTCCTTGCTGAGCAGTTCTCACTCTGCACCTTGTCCCCTCTTGGGCCCCCTCCACTTCTCCCTTTCTCTTGCAGCAGGCTCCCCTCCCTCCACTTCAGCACAGGCCTACTCTGCAGTGCTGGGTGGAGGGTGAAGTCAGGGCTTTGCTTCCTACCCTTGGTGGGCAGCGGCTCAGAGGATGGCCACCTGGGTATAGACGAATCCTTCCCCTAAATAAGTTCCAAGACCCAAGCTTTCCAGCATTAAGTGTCTTTAAACCTCAAATCACCCAGGGGAAGGGCAGTGGCCTAAAGCCCAGCCTCCCAGCTAGCCTCATCAGGTAAGTGTAGCCCCTCTGCTATGAGGGGGAAAAAACAAAACTCCTGAGTATACTGGATTGAATGGTGTCCCTGAAAAATTCGTGTCCTTCCCAGAACCTCAGAATGGGTCCTTCTTTGTAAACAGGGTCATTGCAGATGTAATTAGTAAGACAAGGTCATACTTCAGTAGGGGGGTACTAAATCCACTCTGGCTGGTGTCCTAACAGAGCAGAGGAGTCCTAGACACGTACCCAGAAAGGACATTGTGAAAACCCCAGGGGGGATGCCATGAAGCCAGACAGTAGGGTGACAACCACTAGCCAAGGGGCACCAAAGATTGCTGTCAGTCATCAGGAGCCAGGGGAGGGAGTCAGGGGAGGAGCAGGGAACACAGTCTCCCTCTGTGCCCCCAGGAAGGAAATAACCCTAGGGACACCTTAATTTTGGACTTCTGACTTGTCTTAGGGGACCAGTCTGTGGTGCTTTGCTATGGCAGCCCTAGGAAATGAATACACTGACCCTTTTGAATGAATGAGGAGACCAGCAGTTGCCAGGGTGGCTGTGGTTTTGTATAGAAGAGCTAACTGCAGAAATCTTACTCATTCTGTCCTCCTTGCCTGGGAGCCCCTGGGGCTGTTGAACAAGCTGGGCATTGACTAGGCTGGAGTTACTCAAATCATAGGTCTTAATCCACTAGTGGATTGCAGAATAAATGTAGACGTCATTAGAAAAAGCCTACAGAATAGAATGAAATAGAAATGCGTTACAAAGAAGAGAAGTAAGAACAAATATACATAGTGTGACAATTAAGTTGATGAACTCATCTTAGAAAAAGTGCTACATTCCTCATTGCAGAATATCACCATGGTCACCTTCAAAATACTCCCCGTGGAAAGCTATGCACCAATGCCAGTGTCTCGTCCACCCTTCAAAGCAATTTATTTTGGAACTCCTTTTCTGAATTGTCTCCTTGGCTATGCTCTTGATGTCCTGAATGTCATCAAAATGTCTTCCTTTCAATATTTCCTTTATCTTTGGGTAAAGAATGAAGTCACTGGGAGCCAGATCAGGCGAGTAGGGAGGGTGTTCAATTTTGTTTTACCAGCTAAAATCTCCTTCACAGACAGTGCTGTGTAAGCTGGTGCATTGTCATGATGCAAGAACCATGGCTTCCTCATGCCAAGATTTCCAGTTAAGATTTTCCTGTTTCTCTACTGATGTTTATTTGGTCTGCTGTGGTTCTCACAGTCAGCTGATGATTTTGATGTACCAAATTTTTGCAATGTTTTCATCAGTTCTGCTCATTACTGACTGCCCTGACCTCTCCATCAGTGACACTTCCTCTCCCCTCCGAAAAACATTAAGTCCATTTGGACACTGCTGTTTTCTTCATGGCATTACCTCCCAAAACTTGGACTAACATGCCTCTGATGTCCCTTCCACTCTTGCCAGGTTTAACAAAAAATTGAATATTTGTTTCTCTAATTCAAGCTCTGACATTCTCACAGTGGCACACAAAAACACACAATAGCAATAATGAACATAACTCAGCAAGACACTGCCACATGTCGATACCAACACAGCTGTGAGACCCTGATATAGCAAGGTTATGAAACCTTACTGAGTTGTCACTACAGTGATGACCACAGAAATGCCTGGTGGCAAGTTCATGAACTTAACTGTTAGACCTCATATGTGTTTGTCTGCATCTGAAATATATTCTGTTTCATTTTTCTACTTGTTAATTTATATGTCACATCATGCCATTTTGAATGTATAGCTTGATAGTAAGTCTTGATATCAGGTAATATACATCCTCCAGCTTATGTTTTTTTTAATGTTCTATTTTAGGTTCTTTTTCTTTCCATATAAATCAGGGTTAGTTTATCAATTTCTGCTCCAAAAGCCTACTGAACATTATGGACATTGATGTCTCCATAATTCTGAGCCATCCAAACCATGAACATGTTGTTATCTCCATTTATTTAGATCTTTTAAAAATTTCTGCCAGTAATGTTTATTTCAGTGTGGACACTTTGTACATGTTTTGTTAAGTTTATGCCAAAGTATTTTTGTTTCTTATCCTATTGTTAATGGAACTGGATTTCTTAAATTTCATTTTAATTATCCAATTCTAAGAAATAGAAACACAATACATTTTTAAATATTAGCCTAGTACCCTGGCATCTCACTAAATGCACTTATTCTGGTGATTTGGGTTCCTTTGCATTGTCCATGCACACAATCATTTTTCTGTGAACAAAGGGTTTGTATTTATGGTTTTCCTTTCAACCTGTATGTCTTCTTTGCTCTTGCTTTATCCCCTTAGTTAGCTAAGACATCTCATTCAATACAAGGTTGAGTAGAAGTGAGAGCATCAGAAGAGCAGGTTTCATTTTTCTTTTCCCAACTTTAATGGTTCAATCTTTCACCCTCAAATATGATGTTAAGTAGAGTTTTTCCACAGATGTCTTTTTTATCAGGCTAAGGGAGTTCCCTTCTATCCCTAGTTTTCTAAAAATTTTCTTTTTTTCTCATGAATGGATGTTGAATTGTAAAATACTTTTTCTGCATGTATGTGTATTTAATGAGTATATAACTTTCTCTTTTTCTTTTTATATGGTGAATGACTTGTTTTTTGAGCTAGGGTCTCACTCTGTCAGCCAGCCTAGAGTGCAGTGACATCATCGCAGCTCACTGAAAGCTCAAACTCCCAGCTCCAGTGGTCCTCCTGCCTCAGCTTCCTGAATAGCTGAGACTATAGGCGCCTGCCACCACACCTGTCTAATTTTTTCTATTTTTAGTAGAGACAGGGTCTTGCTTATGCTCAGACTGGTCTGGAACTCCTGAGCTCAAGCAATGGTCCTGCCTCAGCCTCCCAGAGTACTAGGATTACAGGCGTGAGACATGCGCCTGGCCTACATTTTTGATTAATAGTACATTAACCTTGAATATCTGAGATAAAAATTACTTGGTCATAATATAGTATTGTTTTATATATTACTGAATTCTATCTGATAATATTTTCTTAAAGATTTTTGTGTCTATGTTCATGAGTGATATTTGTCTGATTTTTTTTTTTTAAGTATACTTGTCAGACTAGGTATCCAGGCAGGTTGAGTTAAAAAGTATTAATTTATTTTTCAAAAAATTGTGTAAAATCTTATTTACACATGTAAATTAGGCATTGTTTCATCTTTAGATGCTTCATATAGCTCAGCAACGTAGCCATGTGGGCGTGAAGTTTTCTTTGAGGAAAAGTTGTTAACAACAAGTTCAATTTTACTAGGAAATAAAGGAAAATCCAGATTTTTAAATTTCTTCTTATTTCAGTTTAATCTCTGGGAATATTCCTTGAAATCTACTAAGTACTCAAATTTTCTCTCTTTCTTTTCTTTTTTTTTTTTTTTCAGATTTTTGCCTCCCATTCTTTTTTTTTTTTTTCTTTTAAATTTTAAGTAAATTTATTTCAGGTTAATGTAAGGGTACAAGCAACCAGGTCTAAATATTTGATTTTGTTAGGAAGAGTTCATCTTGTGGTTATGTCCCACACACAAAAAATAGGTGTGCCAACTACCACCACCCCACTCCCCCACTGTGCCCATTCATTGAGACCACCCTAATTCCCTCCCCAGCCCTCATCACCCCTCCCCCCAACTTGAATTGAAACGAGTTTTTCTCCTGTGTGCGCACTCATTGGTTTGTTTACTGGCTTCATATTAGTATTGAGTACATTGAATATTTGGTTTTCCATTCTTGTGATACTTTACTAAGAAGAATGTATTTCAGTTCCATCCAGGACATTACAAAAAATGTGAAGTCACCATCTTTTTATGGCTAAATAGTATTCCATGGTGTGCATATACCACAATTTGTTAATCCATTCTTGAGTTGATGGGTATTTAGGTTGTTTCCTCATCCTGGCAATTGTAAATTGAACTGTGATAAATAATCTAGTGCAAATGTCCTTATAGTTAAATGATTTGTGTGTGTGTGTGTGTGGCTAAGTACCTAGTAGTAAGATTACAGAGTCAAATGGGAGATCTAATTTGAGATATTTGAGGAGTCTCCCTATTTCTTTCCAAAGAGGCTGTATGAGTTTGCAGTCCCACCAATAGTGTAAGAGTGTTCCCTTCTCTCCACATCTGCACTAGCATATGCAACTGTGGGACTTTGCAATGTGGGCTATCTTATGCAGTTAGGTCATATCTCAGGGTGATTTTGATTTGCATTTCTCTGATGATTAGGGATGATAAGCATTTTCAAACTTTCTTTTTCTTTTTTCCTTTTTTTTTTAAAGACAGGATCTCACTCTGTTGCCTGGGCTACAGAGTGCAGTGTCTCGCTATGTGGCTTAGGCTAGTCTTGAACTCCTACCCTTAAGCAATCCTCCTACTTTGGCCTCTCAAAGATCACAGACAGGCATCACCACCGCAGGCCTCAAGGTTTCTTACAATTAGTGACTGCATGATACATTTTTCCCCTTTCTTTTGCTTTTGATTCTTCTGTGCCTTTGTTTTTCAGTGTGTATCTAATACAGAGCGTATTATTGAATCACATCTTTTTACCCAGTCTGACAACCTCTATTCTTAATTGAAATGTTTAACCAATTTTGCTGCTCACTTTCTAGTTATTCCATCTGTTCTTTGGTCTTTCCCCCTCACCCCTTTCTCCCTTCCTTTGAATTAATTGAACAACTTATAGTATTCCATTATAACTTTTACTGACTTTGGGTTTTTTAATGGTTACTCTAGAGATTTATATATATTCTTAGCTTATCACAGTCTATCTTTACTTACTATTATACTTCTTATAAAATGTCAAAATCCTCTAATAAAATTTTTCATTTATTTTCTTTCAATCTTTGTGCTATCTTTCCTGCATATTAATTCTAAATATGTTCTCAACCCCATCACATATTCTTAATCTTTTTGTTTTAAGAAGTCAGTTGTCTTTAAAGAAATTATGAACAAAAGTTGTTCTCCTGTATTTATCATTCCCACTCTTTGATCTTTCAGGTACACTTGAGGTCCCATCTGGTTCATTGCCTTTTCGCCAAATGAACTTCCTTTAACATTTTGGACGTTCAGTGTATTCACAAATTCCTTCAGCTTTTGTCGAGTATAAAAATGTTTTAGTTTCACTTTTATTTTTAAAAAGGTTATATTTGCTATAAATAGAGTACTAAATTGATTTTTTTTTCTTCAGCACTTTAAAGATGCCTTTCTATTTTCAGTTATTTTTTTGTTGTTCTGCTATATACAGTGTGTCTTATTTCTTGGCCTGCTTTAAAAATTTTCTATGTTGTTCAGATGTTTTACTAAAATATTTCAAGATGGGCTCAGCGCCTGTGGCTCAATCGGCTAAGGCGCCAGCCACGTACACCTAAGGTGGCGGGTTCGAATCCCCAGCCCGGGCCTGCCAAACAACAATGACGGCTGCAACCAAAAAATGGCCAGGCGTTGTGGTGGGTGCCTGTGGTCCCAGCTACTTGGGAGGCGGAGGCAGGAGACTCGCTTGAGCCCAGGAATTGGAGGTTGCTATGAGCTGTGATGCCATGGCACTCTACCCAGGGGGATAGCTTGAG
>CAUYQV010178656.1:0-11305 GCA_963574575.1 Galagoides demidoff
AAAGCATAGGGAAGTTATCAGTAAATAATTTTATCTTTGATCCACATAATTTATGAAGTTAAAGCCATGTATACATATATATTACTTAACTGAATCTGAATAATGTTACATGTATAATTTTCCAATAGTAAATATCCAAACTGGTATCATATCCCTGCAAAAAAAAAAAATAAATAAAAAATAAAATGTTTATATTATCCAAAGGGATTTACAGATTCAAGGCAATCCCTATCAAAATACCAATGACATTCTTCAGAGAAATAGAAAAAAAAATCCTAAAATCGCACAGAATCACAAAGACCCCAAATAGCAAAAGCAATTCTGAGTAAAAAGAACAAAGCTAGAGGTGCCACATACCTGATTTCATATATATTATGGAGTTACAGTAACCAAAACAGAAAAACAAACTCCCCCAACTTAGCCAAGTGTGGTGGGTACATGTAGTCCTAGCTACTCTAAAGAGGCTGAGGCAGAAAGGTCACTGAAGCCTTGGAGTTGGAAATTGCAGTTGAGCAATGACTGTACCACCACACACCAGCCTGGGTGACAGAAGACCCTGTCTCAAAAACAACAACAAACTTATATATGAAATCTGAAACTATAAAGTCCTTAGAAGAAAACATTGTGGAAATGCTAAAGGATTATAGTCTGGATACAGATGTTTTTGTGTAAGACTTCAAAAAGCACAGGCAACAAAAACAAAAATAGAAAAATGGGGTTACATAGCTAAAAAGTTTCTGCACAGCAAAGAAAACAATTAACAAAGTGGAGAAACAACTTAGAGAATGGGAAAAAATACTGGCAAACTATCCATCTAATAAGGGATTATAATTGGAACATATAAGGAACTCAGAAAACTTGATAGCAAAAAACCAAATAACCTGATTAAAATATGGGCAAAAGTCCTAAATAAACAATTCTCAAAAGATGACAAGCAAATGCCCAACAAGTATATTAAAAATGCTCAACATCACCTATCATCAGGTAACTGCAAATCAACCAGAAAATATAGCAGTTACCAAGACTCCATGAATTTTAACTTCACAATAAAATGATAAAATATAATTATCTTCACAATAATTATAAGCTGTAAGTTAAAATAACTCCATTTCTAACTTATGTATTTAAAGTACTTATATCCTAAGAGTTTTTTTCTTCTTTTTTACATCTGTACAAGTACGGAACCTAATATATATATATGTATTTTTTTTTAACACAAAGTAGTCTTTAAGATGTTATTTCATTTAAATCGTATTTTCTCAAAATACAGGTATCTATAAATTTAATAAAAGTATTCTATCTAAAAATAGCTAATACTCTTAAGTTTACTCAAAACTGACATATTTGTAGCTCTTATTCCCTTTCAGAATTTATATTTTTAGAAAGTATCATGATCTTACTCCCTAACACATAAATATATAAAATTTAGATATAAATGATAAAATTTAAGTGCTAAATCATAAATGTTTACTCACTTTCAAAACTTTAGCAATTTACTTACTATTGCTTGCATCCTCTTTAATTTCCTCATTTAACTGCTGCTACCATAGCCATCTATAGTTGCTGTTAAGATTCAATAGTTTCTGCTCCTGATGTTCCAATTTGTTCCAATTCACTAAATACTGAGGTAATAATCTTCAGCGGCACGTTGGACCTCCGACTGCCCTTAGTCTAATAAGTTAACCTTTACAAACTCCATTCTGGTAGCACCTTATCTTGTTTTATACTGTCTGGTGAAAATACGTGTAGAAATGGGATGTTAAAGGTACAGATGATTATCAGTGTTATCATCATGCTTGCTTTCTATCAAATTAGCAAATGTACATCAACCCTTCTGTTGTACATGAATGTACTCAGTCAGCATAGCAACTAAATCAACAAAGAGCTTCAGGAGCATTTGCTTTTGGATCAGCCAATGTCAGTTAAGTGAGAATTTAAAGAGTATCTGTTTCCAAATATATTTCATTTTAAAGCCATAGTTTTAGTTATTTTATTTTTGCTTTCTGATGCTGGAACATGTCAGTAACATTTATATACATATGTTTGTAAAGGAGTAGACAGTATATAAACAATAGGGTGTCCCCGACTCGGCGCCTGTGGCTCAAGCTGCTAAGGTGCCAGCCAGGTACACCTAAGGTGGCGGGTTTGAATCCAGCCTGGGCCCGCCAAACAACAATAATGGCTGCAACAAAAAAACAGCCGGGCGTTGCGGTGGGCGCCTGTGGTCCCAGCTACTTGGGAGGCTAAGGCAGGAGACTCGCTTGAGCCCAGGAGTTGGAGTTTGCTGTGAGTAGTGAAGACATGGCACTCTACCCAGGAGGACAGCTTGAGGTTCTGTCTCAAAAACAAACAAACAAACAAACAAACAAAAAAAACAATAGGGTGTCCCAAAAGTCATCATACACAGGGAAACGGTAATGTACATTTACAAAATATTTACTAGAAAATGCTACAAAGAGGAAGCCAAAACTTCCAGAATATTTTATAAATATTTTTTAACATTTTTGTAATGAATGTTTTGTAAATAAAGGTACATTTAGGTACAACTTCCTAGTTTCCTTATGTATGGCAACTTTTGGGACATTCCATATTTAATACCACATACTGAGAAATAACCTATATTTTGATGCTGAAATTGACTCTACAACTTTAACTGATTTGTCAAAGAAAGATGATAACACCTAGTTTTATAATAATAATTTATTTCT
This sequence comes from Galagoides demidoff, assembly GCA_963574575.1. Classification (NCBI taxonomy): domain Eukaryota; kingdom Metazoa; phylum Chordata; class Mammalia; order Primates; family Galagidae; genus Galagoides; species Galagoides demidoff. The sequence goes on from CAUYQV010178656.1 coordinate 2,709, forward strand.
GGAATATTAACAATCACATTTAAGTTATATAAACATATTCAAAATGTGAATGGGTTTTAAAAACATATTTATTGATATAATCCATATACCATAAAATTTACTCCATAAAGAGTATACAATTCAGTGGTTTTTTAGTATACACACAGTTGTACAACCATTGATACAGTAAACTATATAATATTTTTACATCTCAAAAAGAAACATTTTTAGACTTTTGTGACTGGTTTCTTTCATTTAAAATAATGTTTTTGAGGTTCATCCAGGTTATAGTATATACTGAAGTACTTTATTCCAGTTAAGGCCAAATCATATTCCCTTGTACCAATATATCACACTTCATTTCATCATCTGTTGGACATTTGGATTGCTTCCACCTTTTAAGGCTACTATAAATAATGTTGTATAATTGTTTTGCATGGACATGTTTTTTGTTTTCCTTGGGATATATCCAGGAGTGAAACTGTTGGGTCATATAGTATATGTTTAACTGTCTGAGGAACTGCCAGACTGCTTTCCAAAGCGGATTAACCAGCTTACATCCTCATCAGCAGTGTATTAGGGTTCGCTTTTTCCACATCTTTGCCAATAATTATTATGTGACTTTTTCTAGACATTCTAGTGGGTGTGAAATGTTATTTCATTGAGGTTTTGATTTGCATTTTCCTGATGACTAATAATCCTGAGAATCTTTTCATGTGCTAATTGCACACACACATACATAATTTCTTTGAAGAAAGGACTTCAAATCCTTTGCCCATCTTTTATTAGGTTGTTTTTTTTGTTGTTGTTGAGTTGAAAAGTCATTTATATGTTCTGAATACAAGCCCCTTATCAGATGCATGGTTTGCAAATATTTTCTCTGATTTTGTGGATTTTCTTTTATTTTCTTTTTTTTAAAGCAAAGGCTGGAGTGCAGCAAGGTGATCACAGCTTACTGTAAATTCAAACTCCTGGTCTCAAGTAATCCTCCTGCCTCAGCCTCTGGAGTGAGCTGGGAATACCTATAGGGATCTGCCACCATGCCTGGCTAATTTTTCTTTTCTTTTCTTTTTTTTTTGGTAGAGATGGGTTTTGCTATGTTGCTCAGGCTGGTCTTGAGCTCCTAAACTGCAAGCAATTCTCCTACCTCAGTCTCCCATAGTGGTGTGATTACAGGCATGAGCCACCACAGCCACCTTGTTTCTTGAAAGTATCTTCTGTAGGCTCAGCGCCTGTAGCACAGTGGTTATGGCACCAGTCATGCACTGAGGCTAGAGGAGAGCCCAGCCTGGGCCAGCTAAATAACACTGACAACTGCAACAACAACAAAAACTAGCCAGGTGTTGTGGCAGGCCCCTAAAGTCCCAGCTACTTGGGAGGCTAAGACAAGAGAATCACTTAAGCCCAGGATTTTGAGGTTGTTGTGAGCTGTGATGTCACAGCACTCTATGGAGACGACATAGTGAGACTGTCTCAAAAAAAATAAAAAAGACAGTATCCTCTGTTACACAAAATTACTTAATTTTGAGGAAATATATATTTCATTTTTCTTCTCTTACTTGTATTTTTTGGTGTCCTATCTAGGAAACAATTCAGTTTAACTCATATTTCAGGATTCTGATTTTTTTTTTTTAGTTAGTTTGTGTATGGTGTGAGGTATGGGTCCAACTTCATGACGGATTTTTTTTTTTTCTTTGAGAACACAGTCTCACTCTGTTGCACTTAGTAGAGTGCTATGGCATCATAGCTCACAGCAACCTCAAACTCTTGAGCTCAAAGTGATTCTCCTGGTTCAGCCTCCCAACTAGTTGGGACTACAGGCGTCTGCTACAACACCCTTAGAAATGGGGTCTCACTCTTGCTCAGGCTGGTCATGAACTCCTCAGCTCAGGCAATCGACCCACCTCGGCCTCCCAGAGTGCTAGGATTACAGGCATGAGCCACTGTGCCTGACCTCAATTTCATGATTTACAAGTAGATACACAGTTTTTTTAGCACTATTTGTTGAAAAAGACTATTCTTTTCTCACAGAATCATATGGGCACTTTTGTCAAAAATCAACTGACCCTAAATGTAAGAATTTACATCAGGACCTTTGTTTTGTTCCAATATCTATTGGAATGTCCAATACCACATTGTCTAGATTATTGTGGCTTTGTAGTAAGTTTTAAAATTGAGAAATTTTGAGCTCTTCAGTTATCTTCTTTCTCTGTTTTGGCTATTCTAGGTCTCTTATATTTCCATGTGAGTTTTATGCTCAAGTTGCTAATTTCTGCAAAGCAAGCTGGGATTTTGATAGGTAATATGTCCAATATGTATAATTTATGGAGTATTGCCTTAACATTATTAAGTCTTCTCATCTATGATCATGAAATGTCTTTTCCATTTGTTTAAGTCCTCCTTAGTTTCTTTCAACATTTTACAATTTTCAGTGTAGGTCTTATACTTCCCTTGTTTAACTCATTCCCAAGTATTTTCATTTTGATGCTACTGTAAACAGAAATGTTTTCTTAATTTCATTTTCAGACTATTCACTGCTAGTATACCAAAATACAATTGATTTTTCTATATTGAACCTGTTTCTACAACCTTGCTCAAATTGATTTAGTTCAACTAATAGTTTTTTAGTTGACTCATTTGGATTTTCTTTTCTTTTTTAATCTGGAGGACTTTATTCCTTTACTTACTTGTTTGCCCTGGCTAGAACTTCCAGTACAATGCTGAATAGAAATATTGAGAGCAGGACATGCACAGCTTGTTCCTAATCTTAGAGGAAAGGTACACAGTTTTTCACCATTAAATTTTAGTTATGCGATTTTTGCAGTTACTGTTTATGAGGTTGAGAAAGTTCCCTATGTTCCTTGTTTACTGGTTTTTTTTTTTTTTAATCATGAAAGGGTATTGAATTTTGTCAAATGCTTCTTTTGAGTCTATTGAGATAATCATGTAATTTTTTTCCTTTTTTATTTATGTGTTATATTACAATGATTCTTTTATATGTGTTGGATCAACATTGCATCCCTGGTATAAATCCCACTTAGTTGAATTAAACTATAATCATTTAATGCTGGTAGATTTCACTTGCTAGTGTTTTGTTAAGGATTTTGCATCTATATTCATAGGGGATATAGTACTTTAGTTTTCCTGTGATGTCTCTGTCAAGGTTTGGTATTAATTCTCCTTAAACATTTGATAGGATTCACCTGTGAAGCCATGGGCGTCTAGTATTATCCTTGTGGAGTGTTTTTGGGTCCTGATTCAATCTCTTTACTTGCTATGGCTGTATTCAGATTTTACATTTTTTCTTGATTCAGGTTTGGTTCTTCTGTGTCTTTATAGTACTTGTACAGTTCATCTAGAATATCTACTGGCTGGCATGCAACTATTCATAGCAGTCCCTGATAATCTGTTTTATTTCTGTAAGATCTATAGCAGTGTTTACATTTTCATCCTTGATTTTAGTAATTTGAGTTTTTTCTTGATCAGGGTTGGGCAATTTTGTTGCTCTTTTCAAAGAAACAACTTTTGGTACTGCTGATTTTCTCTATTTTTCTATTCTCTATTTCACTTATTTCCAATCTAATCTTTACTATTTTTGTTCTTTTGCTAGATTTGAATTTAATATGTTCTTTTTTCTACTCTTAAGGTAGAAGGTTTGATTACTGGTTTAAGATCCTGCTTCATTTTTAACATAGGTATTCATGGTCATAAATCTTTCATGGTTACAAATTTAGCATGTCACATAAAATTTAGTACATTGTGGTTTTGTTTTTACTTAGCCCAAAGTATTAATTTCCCTTGTGATTTCTTCTTTGGCCCATTGGTTAATAAGGAATATACTATTTAATTTACATATATTTTTGATTTTCCCAAACTTCCTTGTGTTATAAAATTTTAAGTTTATTCCATTGTGTTTGGAGAACATACTCTGTATTATTTCTATATTCCTAATTTATTGTTAGTTTTAAGACCTAGCATATAGTCATGGGCATGATTCATGTACACATGAAAAGACTGTACACGTTGCTGTTAGGTAAAGTGTTCTGTAGATATGTTAGATTCACAATGTCATTCATACCTTCTATTTCCTTCTGGATCTTTCTACCTAGTTACTCTATTTTATTTAAAACAGAGTAGTAAAGTCTCCAAATATTATTGTTCAGTTGTCTAGTCTCCCTTCAGTTCTGCCAATCAATACTTCAGGTATCTGACTGATCTATAATTAGGTGCAGAATGAACCTTTTATCATTATAAAATGTCCTTTGTCTCTAGTAATATTTTTTGACTTAAAGTCCATTATTTGGCTGATATTAGTATAGCCACTTGACCTCTCTTTTGGTTACAGTTTGCATGGCATATCTTTTTCTATGCTTTTAATTTTAACCCATGTGTTTTTGATTTTAGGAGTTTTGAGTTTCCTATGTAGATTGTACTAGTTGAATCATAGGTTTTTATCCATCTGTCAATCATTATCTTTTCACTGTCATGTGTAATCATCTACATTTAATTAATTTGAATATTGATAAGGTAGGATTTACATCTGCTATTTTGCTATTTGTCTGTTACTACATCTTTTTTTATGTTCTTCAACCCCCCCATACTACTTTTTTAGTTGTAAATATTTTCTGATGTTTTATTTTAATTTTCCTATTTTTCTTTCACTATATTCTGTTGAGTTATTTTCTTGGTGAAGCCCTGGAAATTATAATTAACCTCTTAACTTATAACAAATAGTTCCAATTAATTCCAATAGTATGCAAAAATAGTGGTCCTCTATAATTAGTTTTGTCTTTTATCCTCTGTGCTGTTATACTAATACTAATTACATTTATATACATTATAAGTCAATCAACAATGTATAATTATTGTATTTCTGCAAATTTCTTTTAAATCAAATAGAAAGAATGAAAAAATACATTTATACTGCCTTTTAAAATATTTATGTCATCATTTTTATTGATGCCTTTTATTTCTTCATATGGATTCAGTTATATTCTAGTCTTCCATAAACAGTTACAGATACGGTTCAGTCTCCCATGAACAGTCCTACTGAATGCAAGGAGACAGTGTTAGAAAAGGATTAACCAGCCACTCCTATATGCCAGGTGTTACCATTTCTAAATTACTTTTTTAGTATCAACTTGATCACTATTTACCTAGAACTAAGTGTTTTCAAAATTTTGAGTTTGAACTCAACTTCCTTTCTTACTCTACAGCAGTGATTTTCAACTGGTGTGCTGTGGCACACTGGAGTGCGTGATGGTATCTTAGATGTGCTGCAAAAGTTTTTTAAAATCATTAATTATTTTCAAAAGAAGTTCAAAGCACTGTAAATATATTCTCTTTTTTGATCAACACAATTTAAGAGTGCAGCAGAAGTTTAAATATAGGCCACGTGTGCTGTGAGATAACAAAGGTTGAAAATCACTCTTCTAAGCCGAATGAAACTGGGGATCAGAAGGTCTTGGTTCTGGGTTCAGCTTTGCCATTTAGTGTGTAACCTATGAGAAGCCAGTTAACCATGACTTTTATTTAGTTTTTCCATTTGTAAAAAGGTAAACTGGACTATTTTTTTTCTGTATCTCCCTTTCAGATTTGAAATTCCATAATTTTATCATACTTATTCTCTAAAAATATTACTAGGTTCCCCTTTTATTTCCACTTTCACAGTTGGTATCATTTAGTTCCAGACTATTTTATGGTTGGTGAACAGATAACCCAATCTATCTTTTTTATGGTGTCTCTTCACTTCATTCCATTGAACTAAGTAGTGTGCCAAATACCACGTAATTTCCCTAAAGGATTAGTCTCATCCTTTTATTGATCTACATTTGATATTTTGTCAATCACCTCTATCTTATTTTCTCAAATCTACACTTAAAATATAACATTTAAAACCTTTTATCAACTACTCTGCTTTTAATGTCTAATGTCATATCTTTAATATTTTTATTAAAAATATTTCAAACATACAGAAAAGTAGGCAGTATGGTATAATCATTACTTTTCAGAATCAACTAGAATTATGTTTTTAAATTAATTATTTAAGTTTTAGAGAGATAGTCTCACTTTGTTGCCCTTAGTAGAGTGCTACAGCATTAGCCTAGCTCACAGCAACCTCAAGTGATCCTCTTATTTCAGCCTCTCAAGCAGCTGGGACTACAGGCGTCTGCCACAACACCCGGCTACTGTTAGAGACAGGGTCTTGCTCTTGCTCAGGCTGCTCTGGAACTCCTGAGCTCAAACAATCGTCCCGCTTCAGCCTAACAGAGTGCTAGGATTCCAGGCATGAGCCACTGAACCCAGCCTTGGAATTATGTTGATAAATTTTCCTCTGATATTCTTCTGAAAAAAAATAAGTTCATAGATCATTTTTTGTAAACTTAGAGTATATCTTTCTCATCTTTGTTTTAATATTTTAATATGTCTGCTTGTATACATCCATTATTAGTACATACTAGAATTCTGTGAGTTATTTCATTTTTATTAGTTTTTATCAGTGGAATCACATCTTACATGTCCCTTTCTAACTTGCAATTTTACTTAATTTTGTATTTTTCAGACTTATCCACAGAATAGATTCATACAATAGAATACTGGTATATAATATTCAAGTATTCCATTGTAGGATTTCTCTAAAAATCTATCCAGTTTCCCACCTGTGAACATTTGTGTTGTTTCAGTTTTTTCATTATTACAAAATGATGTAATATACAGTTTTTCATATGTGCCCTTGTATAAAATGTATGTACAAGAGTTTTCAATTGGAAACCAATCTCAAAATTTATGTTAGATTTGAGGTATGTACTTTTCCAGCTTTTTTATTAAATACTGTTGTATCAGTCTCCATAATGGTTGTGCCAGCAGTGTGTGACGTTCTACAAACCTTACTATGTCATCAGGTTTCTAAAAATATAACCTAGGGTTTTAATTTGTATTTCTTTCCTTAAAACATAACTCTAATCTCCTTTTTCCTCCCAAATCTTTAATAAGTCCAATGAATCATGACCCCAAGAAGATAGGGTACTTAATATAAAGGCACTCTGTGTCCACCTTTCTGGTTCATGTGAAATTCTTTATACAGTAAGCACTCATTAATGTCTCAGTTAAATTTGCCAGCTATTCTAGCTTTAAAACACTAGTTTCTGTATTGTAGTATAGGTACATGAACTGTTAAATGGTCAATAACATGTGAGATACTGGAATTAATGCTCAGTAGTAGTTAAAAATTAGGTATTTTATTCAGAATTCCCCAAGATGAAGGCCTACTGGATCGTTCAAAGTCATGCTGAAATCTTACAAAAAGGAAATACTTTTTTCACATATATCCTGGTATTACTGAGGCAATAGTGATGAGAAAAGTCTTCTAAATCACTTTTGGTCCTTAATTCATATACTAGTTCATAATATTACTATTATAAAAGTGTGCATAGGTATCAGCGTACTGCTGGCATCATAACATAAATTACAAAGACCCCTCCATGCTTCAGTTTTTTGAAATAAGTTGATAAGAACTGGTATTAATTCTTCTTCAAAGGTTCTGTAGAATTCAGCAGTGAATCATCCAGTCCTATAATTTTCTTTGTTGGAATACTTTTTATTACGGATTGAGTCATATTACCTGTTATTGATCTATTCTATTTCTTTTTGATTCAATCTTGGTAGATTGATGTGTCTAGGAATTTATCTTTTTCCTTTAGGTTACTGAATTTATTGGTTTATAATTGTTCATAGTAGTCTCTAATGATCCTTTGTATTTCTGTGGTATCTGCTGTGATATTTCTTTTTGATCTCTGGTACTATTTATTTGGGTCCTATTTTCTTCTTAGTCTAGCTAATGGTTTATTGATTTTTATTTACCTTTTAAAAAGCAAATTTTGTTTCATTGATATTTTGTAATTTTTCTTTTTTAGTTTCAATTTTTTTGTTTCTGCTCTGATCTTCAGGTTATCTTTCCTTCTACTAATTTTGGATTTGGTTTGATCCTTGAGATGCATGGGTAAGTTGTATGTCTGCAATCTTTCTAGGTTTTTTTCGAGACAGTGTCTCACTATGTCACCCTGGGTAGAGTGCCATGGGGTCACAGCTCACAGCAACCTCAAATTCTTGGGCTTAAGCGATTCTCTTGCCTCAGCCTCCCGAGTAGCTAGGACCACAGGTGCCTGCCACAAGGCCTGGCCATTTTATTTTTGGTTGCAGTTGTCATCGTTGTTTAGCAGCCCTAGGCTGGGCTTCAACTCACCACCTTTAAGTATGTGGCTGGCGTCCTACTCACTGAGCTATGGGCACTGAGCCTCTTTCTAGTTTTTTCCTTTTTTTCAGGGAATTTTTAAAATTCATTCTTAATTTCTTTCTTTACCTTTTGGTCAAAATTGCCTCAAAAGGAAGGTGACTCTTGGCTCGATACCTGTGGCTCAATCGGCTAAGGTGCCAGCCACGTACACCTAAGGTGGCAGGTTCAAATCCCCAGCCCAGGCCCGCCAAACAACAATGATGGCTGCAACCAAAAAATGGCCAGGCGCTGTGGCGGGTGCCTGTGGTCCCAGCTACTTGGGAGGCGGAGGCAGGAGACTCGCTTGAGCCCAGGAGTTGGAGGTTGCTATGAGCTGTGATGCCAT
>CAUYQV010178658.1:0-17647 GCA_963574575.1 Galagoides demidoff
CTCGATAATCACTTCTCAGCAATTATTTGTTATTATTACAGTTTAACATTATAAAATTAACAAAAATAATATAAAACTCATATTCTGGCGAAATAGCCACATGGCAGCCGAAAACTGTATATTCCCTTCTTGTTCTCCCGCCCATTCGTGCATTCTTTCCAAAAATCGGGACTTTTTCAAAATGCCGGAGGACGTGGGACAAATTGTTGAAAAGTGGGACATCTGGTCACCCTACATTTTACCCAGGGCAACAGAGTGAGACTCCGTATCCAAAAAAAAAAAAAAAAAAAAGATACTATCTAGAATTGTGGCTGTGTCAAAATGAGACTGTTACAATGCCTTTTGTTCCCCAATATTCCCCTGCTTATATGAGATCTTTAGAACTTAATAATTTCTACATCTTCCCCTTCCCCAATTTGTAGGTTTTGAGAAAGGAGTTAAGTTTGTGCTAGAGACTAATACTAAAGTTTTCTCTCTTTTTTTGTGAAACAGAGTCTCATTCTATTGCCCCAGGCTACAGTGCTGTATGGTGCCAGCCTAGATCTCTTGGGCTCCAGTGATCCTCTTGCCTCAACCTCCAAAGTAGTAGGACTATAGGAGGCCACCACAAAGAACTATTAACTTTTCTGTTTTTAGGAGAGATGAAGTCTTACTCTTGCTCAGGCTGGTCTCAAACTCCTGAGCTCAACTCCAACCTCTGTTTCCCGGAGTACAAGGATTACAGGCATGAGCCACTGGTGTGGTTCTTTTTTTTTTTTTTTTTTTTTTTAAGAGGCACGGTCTCACTCTGTAACCTAGCCTCAAAGGCAGTGGCATGATCATAGCTCACTTCAGCCTTGAACTCCCCCTCAAGGGATCCTCCTGCCTCAGGCTTCTGAGTAGCTGGGACTACAGGGATGAGCCATTGCTCCCAGCCCTAAAGTTTTCTCATATGTGATCTCTTCTATATTGAGAATTCTTTTTTATTGTAAATTGAGACAGAGTCCTATTACGTTGCCCTTGGTAGAGTGCAGTGGGGTCACAGCTCACAGCAACCTCAAACTCTTGGGCTTAAGTGATTCACTTGCCTCCGCCTCCCAAGTAGCTGGGACTACAGGTGCCTGCCATAACGCCTGGCTATTTTTTTGGTTGCAGCCATCATTGTTGTTTGGCGGGCCCAGGCTGGATTCGAACCCGCCACCTTAGGTGTATGTGGCTGGTGCCTTAGTCACTTGAGCCACAGGCGCTGAGTCAAGCCAAGAAAATTCTAATTCTGTATTTCATATTTCCAGTTAGTCTATCATAATCCACTTATATTTAACCATATATTATATATTGCAACGTTATATGCTTGCCATTATTTCCTTTCATTGCTGGACTCTTATCTTGAAAACCTCTAATTTCCTTTAGATTTTCTGTTTGGTAAAGAGCCCTGTGTAGATTTTTCTCAAGTGTGGATTTATCCACATCTCCTCTCTTCATCTAGTCAATAAATGTTATCTTAGCCATGTCCCTTCCTATCAATGTACAGATGCTACTCCTCTGCCTTCTAGTTTCTGGCATTAAAGATAAAAGAGTCTATGATGTTCTCCTTTGTAAGTACTGTATATTCTGCCCGAAGGTTTGGAAGATTGTCTTTTTATCCTTGAAATTCTGAGATTCTCCTAAATGTCTTTTTCCCCTCCAACCATAAACTCAGCCTCCAATCTGGTAAACCTTTCAGTCTATATACATATAAAAAGCTTTCTGAATTGCTTCCTGTATTTGTTTAATTATTGGCTCTCTCCTGGTTTTTTTCAAGGCCTCTTTATGGGACTTCTGGTATTTACATGTGAAGTTTCCTGGATGTGTCCTCTAAATCTCTCTTCTTTTATTTCATAGTGTTTTGGTTCTTTTGAGGTATTCCTTGCACTTGAACTGCCATTCAGGTGTTAATAATAAATATCCAATCTTTCAATTCTACTGAGGCAAGAAAGTAAAAGCAGAACTAAAAGAATCTATCCTAGCCGCTCTGTGTAGACCTCAGCCAAGCCACTGGCGTTTCTGCTGTCTGTGTGTTTCTCCCCTGACATATGCAGGGCCTAGATTGTAAGTAACCTAGTAACTTCCTTGGGTTTCTGCTGCCTTTGGGGCAGGTGGTCTGACCGGTCTCAAGGACGCAGGCGAAATCTGACCTTCCCCCTTGAGCCCGGGACCTTGAGGATAATGTCATGTCTCTCTGTCTTATGACCCTCACGTGCACTCCCACCCTGAAAGGTGGATAAAAGAGAGACAAGAGATTGAGTCGGGGGGTTCGGTTTTGGGAAACACGCTGGTGTTCCACGTACCCTTGGCCAAATAAACCTGCTTCCTCTAATCAACTGGTGCCTGGAGTCTTCTGTCTGCATTGGTTTCCTGCTATACTACTACTACGTGTATATTTTTAAAATTCAAAGCACAATCTGTTTTTAGTTCCAGAAAGCATTCTTCATGCTATAATTTTATCTCTTACATAGCTGTTTTTCTCTTTTTTTTTTTCCCCTGGGACAGATTCTCATTATGTTGCCCTTGGTAGAGTGCTGTAGTGTCACAGCTCACAGCAATCTCCAACTCCTGGGCTCAAGCGAGTCTCCTGCCTCAGCCTCCCAAGTAGCTGGGACTATAGGCACCCACCACAATACCTGGCTATTTTTTGTTGCAACTGTCATTGCTGTTTAGCTGGCCCAGGCCTGGTTCAAACCTGTCAACTTCAGTGTGTGAGGCTGGTGCCATAACCACTGTGCTACGGGCGCCAGACACATAGCTGTTTTTTTTTTTTTTTTATTTGAGACAGAGCCTCAAGCTGTCCCCCTGGGTAGAGTGCCGGAAGCATCAAAGCTCACAGCAACCTCCAACTCTTGGGCTCAAGCGAGTCTCCTGCCTCTGCCTCCCAAGTAGTTGGGACCACAGGCGCCCGCCACAACATCCGGCTATTTTTTGGTTGCAGCCATCATTGTTGTTTGGTGGGTCCAGACTGGATTGGAACCTGCCACCTTAGGTGTATGTGGCTGGCGCCTTAGATACTTGAGCCACAGGCGCTGAACCCACATAGCTGTTTTTAATGCACAGTATTCTCTGTCCTTTCTTTAGGCATTTTATTTCAGTGAAAAGGGCTATTCTGGGTGTTTTGTTTTATTCCTTCTGTGTCTGGCTATTCAGCCTCCTTAGGTGTTCTGCATTTTCTTGTCTCCTCATGGCACAATGTTCAGATGCTTTGATGCCTGCCTTGTTAGCAACAGTAAGTTACCACACCAGATGCCAGTTGTCCAGTCCATGTGGAGCCTAATGAAGAATTCTCCTAGCTCTGCTCACTATGTACATTAAGAGCAGCAGATACTTATCTCACCTATTGAGCCAAGCTATTAAGTCTTCAGATCTCCCTGGTCCAAGCTCTCTCCAGGAACTTCAGAGTATTCATTCTCTCCCCAGTGCTCTCTACCAGCCCCTGCCTGTCCTCTGGCACAGTGGGGAACAAAACCTCTTCACAAGCTTCTCACTTCTCTTACAGAATGAAAGTCTGGCTCCTTCCTTCCTAGTCCTACCTGCTCCCCACCCTCTCGGGGGCTCCACCGGTGGGGGGGGGGGAGTTGCAAAGAGAGGACAGTAAGCATATGAGTTCCAAAAGTCATCTTCCCGGAAACTCCCACTGCCCTCAGATTAACTAAAAGATTCCAACTTTCCATTAATATAAGTGTTTCCATAAAACATAATGAAGAACAATTAAAGAAACTTTCAAAAAGAATCCAAAAGAGTCACTCGTGCATCTGAATGACCACCGTGTACAAGGCTCTACCCCAGAAGCAGACATATCGGTGTTGATTAAGGCGACTCCCTGGAAAGGGACCACACTGACTTTCTGTTTCAGTTCCACTGTCAGCATTATAAAGGTTCTGTTAGAACTTTAAAGAGTGAAATGAAAAAGTACTTCCCATATGCATTCTCCTTCTCATTAGACACACTTTTCTGGGATGAGATCACCATTTAGACTTAAGATGAAAGAACTTAATATTTTCATGAGCATTACTGGTAAAGTCTATGGAAAAATGGATAGAAAAGTAAATTATCTTCCCTTATTTTCCTTTATGCTATTTTGATACAGAAGTGGAAAGTAAGAACCCAAAAGAAAGATAGCCTTTCCCACCGGGTGTGGGGGCTCATGCCTGTAATCCTAGCACTCTGGGAGGCTGAGGCAGGTGGATTCCTTGAGCTCATGAGTTCGAGACCAGCCTGAGCAAAAGCAAGACCCTGTCTCTACTAAAAATAGAAAAACTGAGGCAAGAGAATCCCTTGAGCCTGAGTTGGAGGTTGCTCTGAGCTATGATGACACGGCACTCTACCCAGGGCAGCTTGAGACTGTCGCAAAAAAAAAAAAAAAAAAAAAGAAAGATACCCGCTCCCTTTTTCTCATTTTTACTAGCTCCCCTTCATTTTTATACATCTTGTTCCCAGTATGGACGCCGCCAACTTGTGTTACACCATAACTGTAAATCTGTACCCACATGCCAGGCATATGCAGCTTCCTCTGTCATCTCACAGGGCTCTAGCACTCTGTGAACCTAGAAGAATTCGTCCAAAGTACAGGTAATCTAGTTATTTATAAAGGAAAAAGACAAAGGTAGCAAGAATATAAGGAAGCTTAAAAGCCTTTGCTGGGAGGTGTGAGGAGAAAACAAAAGCGTGGGACTCTGCAGAATTCAGGGAGGTTCCAAAGACAAAGCTGGAGATGGGGTCAGGGAAGTGCAATGTCTCCTGGTGGTCCTCAGCAGACTCTTCAAATGTCCTAGTGGTCAACGGCCCTACTGAGCAGCGGTTCTCAACCTGTGGGTCGCGACCCACAGGAACTGTATTAAAGGGCCACGCAGCATTAAGAAGGTTGAGAACCTCTGTACTAGAGCTACTAGCTGAAGACTCAGTCACGCAGTCCATGTCAAAGCTGAAAAGCATCTTATTGTACAACAAAATTTAGCTTGTTTTCCAACAGAGATTTACTGTTGACTATCTCCTTTCTCCCACCTCACCACACCCAGGATATACCTCAGAAGTGTCCAGAACAGTAAGTAGAAATCTAATAAGTGAATTTTTGCAAATGCTTACCTGTTTTAGGCCACAATGCATTGACTGCAATTTCTCCTTTAAATTCTTCTGCCATTCCAAGCACACACATAGACATACCATACTTAGCAATGGTATAAGCTGGGGAGAAAAACCACAAAGAATAATTTAAGAAACAAATTAATTTTTTAATAGAAATAACGAATTTCTATTACTATTTTTTCCTAATATATTTTTGAGAATTATTTTCAGTAACATAAAACATATCAAATATTTTTTAAAGGTATTTTTTTCGAGACAGTTTTATTATGTTGCCCTCGGTAGAGTGCCGTTGTCACAGATCACAGCAACCTCAATTCTTGGGCTTAAGCGATTCTCTTGCCTCAGCCTCCCAAGTAGCTGCGACTACAGGTTCCTGCCACAATGCCTTTTCCTTTGCAGTTGTCATTGTTGTTTAGCTGGCCAGGGCTGGGCTCGAACCCACCTTGTTCCGTGCACGTGGCTGGTGCCATTAACCACTGTGCTATGGGCACCAAGCCTAAAAATACTCTTTTTAAAAGAATAGTTTTTATGGAAATAATTGAACAGAGATCAACTAGTTTTTCCATCTGTATTTCCATCCTAATATTTGGAAAAGATAAAGTAATAAACTTTCATTTTTCTTAACGAATGAAAAGTAAATTATGTTGTTATTATTATTAATTTTTGAGACAAAGTTTCATTTTGTCACCCTCATTAGTGTGCCATGGCATCATATCTCACAGCAACTTCTTTTGGGCTCAAGTGATCCCCTTGCCATAGCCTCCCAAGTAGCTGAGACTACAGGCACCTGCCACAATGCCCAGCTATTTTTAGAGATGGGGTCTTATTCTAGCTCAGGTTGGTCTTAAACTTTTGAGCTCAGGCAATCCACCTGCCTTGGCCTTCCAAAGTATGAGGATTACAGGTATGAGTCACCATGTTTAGCCTGTTATTATTTCTTAATTTGTTTTTTCTTTTCTTTTTAAAGAATGAAAGTGATTATTTAAAGGGAAACTACTATTAGTTAAAAAAAAAAAGGTTGCAAATTCACTTAACCTAGTCAATCACAGCAGAATTTCTGTTTTTCTCTGCAGATTCCTATTCTAAGTGCCTTCTCAAATGTTAGAGAATTATGTTGAAATAAAAATGAAATATCTAATATGCCTACTTTAAAGGAGGCACTTATATATATATATCTTGTTACTTAGCAAAGTCCCCATCACGACTTTGCTATGTCAGGTAAAGTATTTCATGAACAGTATTTAACCAACTTTATTGGAGAGTAAATTACATATAATAAAACACACCCATTGGGACATGAAAAGCCTTTCTGAGATGACAGAAATAGGTATCTTAACTTGAGTGTTGGTTACGCAGGTATACACATTTGTCAAAACTCACCAAACAGAACCATCTGTGTGTTTTACTAAATGTAAATTATACCTCAATTTTTTAAATTACACATAAAAAATTAGGAATTCTCTTTGGAAAATTCTATTATGAATTTGGCATAGGGAAATCAATGTTGAATGCTGTGTGCGGATTCTGACTGCATCATAGATCCTCAAAACAAATTAACCGCAAACCATCCCTCACCCTCCACTTACCACAGTGCTGTTTGAACCACATTGGATTTAGGTTCAGTGGTGGGCTGAGATTAAGGATATGAGCGATTTTACTCTTTTTCAAATACGGAATGCATGCTTTAGATCTGAAAATGAAAGAAAACACAAGTCAACTTAATTGCTTTCTAGCAACTTCTCTACTTTTTAAAGTTATTCTTTAAACAACTACTACGGAATCACTGAACATGCTCTGTAATCTGTAAGGGACATTCTGTTTTGTTTTGTAGGGTACTTCTGTTTGCTTTCTAGAATGAAAATAGGAAAAGCAACTGATTTTTCATCCTTTGAAACCCTGCTTCATGGCCTGGCAACATAATTTGCTTGATGAAAATAAACAGACACAGCCTTAAACCCCACTCAACCACAACTGTCCCAAATTATCCCTGAAGACACACACACACAGGCCCACACGCACACAGTTTTCAGTGACAGTTCATGAACCTGTCAGCCAGCACTGTGGTAAAGAATACAGGTGTTCAATTCAGACAGAGCTGGGTTCAGATCCTGCTTCTGCCCCTTCATTGCATAACCTCTGGCCAATTATACAGCCTTCTAATTTTCAGTTTTCTTCTCTGAAAATGTTGATAATATCAGCTACCATCTAGGATTGACCATGGGATTAAACTCAGATGACACAGATACAATACTTAGGACAGTGCATTCTCCAACATGAAATCAGCCATCACTGTTGTTAATATTCATATGCTGATTTAGTTCGTCTAAATAGGCACAGTACTTCTACTACATTGGGACTGCAGTTTAGTAGTGTAGCTTCTAATACATCCCCAAATTTAAGGTGCACCAATATAAACTACAACAGGCCTCTGAACAACATATAGTTTTAAGTTTTAAAAGTCACTCATAAAAGTAGGCAAATTATTTTATAAAAGATTCAGGTCCAATATTTTAAAATTTTTAAATATTAAGTGATAATGTGTCCTTAATGAATGTAGTTTAAATAATTTATAGCTTTG
Source organism: Galagoides demidoff (assembly GCA_963574575.1). Classification (NCBI taxonomy): domain Eukaryota; kingdom Metazoa; phylum Chordata; class Mammalia; order Primates; family Galagidae; genus Galagoides; species Galagoides demidoff. The sequence goes on from CAUYQV010178658.1 coordinate 7,670, forward strand.
TTTTACTTTCAATGAGTTCTTGTACTTTGAACATTCTTAATTCTTTTTTTTTTTTTTGAGACAGAGCCTCAAGTTGTCCCCCTGGGTAGAGTGCCGTGGCATCACAGCTCATAGCAACCTCCAGCTCCTGGGCTCAAGCGAGTCTACTGTCTCAGCCTCCCAAGTAGCTGGGACCACAGGCACCCGCCACAACGCCCAGCTATTTTTTGGTTGCAGCTGTCATTGTTGTTTGGCGGGCCGGGCTTCGAACCTGCCACCTTAGGTGTATGTGGCTGGTGCCTGAGCCGCTTGAGCCACAGGTGCCGAGCCTCCATTCTTAATTCAAATCCGTTTTTTTATTACCAAATGTACAATACTGGTATTTCCAATGGCAACATCATTTCAAGCTTACAAACCAAATGTAATACATATCACTAAAAGTTTTTCATACATATTGTTTTTTCATTTCCAAAGGTGCTTCACTTTTATGGGGGTGAGGTGGAAAGGGGCAAGCAATATTACAGCTGATTCTCATCAAAACAGTGAAACTGCACCTCAAAGCATCAGTAAGAAACAAACTACATCTATTCCAGGAAGTAAGACCATATTTTACACTCAAAGGAAGAGCTCATTTCATTTATGTTAATGAGCTTTCCTTTGATCTAGTAGATAGAATCTTCCCATCCCTGCCAACCTGGCCCTCAACCTTGCTAATCTCCTATCAGATGTACCTGTCACGACAATGTGCCTCATATCTTATGTATTACATTGAAAACCACATTTAAGAGACTAATCCCTTCAACTTAATAAAATAATAAGTTTACTGAAAACTTACTGTGTGCCAGGCACTGCATTTATTACTTTTCATGAATTATTTTACACAGTCAGGTTTGCAAATTCAAAGGCCTACAGGGTATTGGGGTAAACAAACAAAGCAAGCTGGAAGCAAGAAAAATCAACTGTTCAGAAATACAACTGAACTTCATTGCTAAATTTCTATAAGAATTTAACAAACACATATACTAATGAGGAGTATGCACTAAATTAAAATTGAGAAATACAAATTAAGGGCAGGATACAATTATAAGAGGGACTTTACCTAACAAATGCAATCAATGTAACCTGGTTCTTTGTACCCTCAATGAATCCCCAACAATAAAAAGAAAATACAAATTAAAATATAAGTATTTCATTATCAATTCTTATTTTACAACCAACCTTTCATAGAAGGCTTTTTAAAAACCTGACATTTTTCTTTAACCCAAAGGTCAATGAGAGGTCCTTTATCTGGCATTGCAGTATGACTGACCAGGAGCAAGATTTATTTTTTTATTTTATTTTATTTTTTTGAGACAGAGTCTCAAGCTGTCGTCCTGGGTAGAGTGCTATTGCGTCACAGCTCACAGCAACCTCAGACTCTTGGGCTTAAGAGATTTTCTTGTCTCAGCCTCCCAAGTAGCTGGGACTGCAGGCACCTGCCACAATGCCCAGCTATTTTTTTTTTTGGTTGTAGTTGTCATTGTTGTTTGGCGGGCCCGGGCTGAATTTGAACCTACTAACTCTGGTGTATGTGGCTGGTGCTAGCTGCTTGAGGTCCAGGCACGGAGCCTCGCCCTTTTTTTTTGGTTGCATTTGTCACTGTTGTATAAGCAGGCCCAGGCCAGGTTCGAACCTGCCAGCCCCAGTGTAAGTGGCCAGCACCCTGCCCAGTAAGCTTGGGTGCTGCCTGGGAACAAGATTTAATTTCATTTAATACTATTTTTTTTTCTCTTAAAAAAAAAAAGCTCTTCACAAAGGTAGGAACTTTCACAGAGAACAGAATCTTTATGGAAGAGTTTTTATTTTCAGGGTATCTACTCAGATATTTCCAGATCTGTTATTCTAATCTATTCATATTTAGTTTTTAGCACTTTAGTGTCCAACAGCTTATAATTTCCGTTTGTAGTCCTTTAACTATACCAAGAGGATTCATTGAGAAAGGTAAGTGAACAAGGTTAGTTCATTTTCCTATAATTTGAAATTAGTGTGATTTTTATTTTTATTTTTTTTTAACTGAACCTTCAAATCTAGAAATGAGTTAGGTCATTACTTCCATTTTTGGAAAATTATCTCAAACTAGGAAAATGAACCAGAATGCTCTTGTCATATGGCTTGAAGTTGTTTCAAAGACATAACTTCACAAAGAAGGAGCAAAGAGAAGCGTATGTTTGTGTATACATAAGGCACAATGCCAGTAAAAAAAGTCACATCTATAGTTATGATTGCTAATTTTGACAAATTTACACACAATTCAATGCTTTACTTGTATTGACCATCTCTGAGGAAGATGATAATATGTCTTTTGGGGGGAGAGAGGGACAGAGTCTCGCTCTGTTGTACATGTATCATGGCATCAGCCTAGCTCCTAGCAACCTCAAACTCCTGAGCTCAAGTGATCCTTCTGCCTCAGCCTCCCAAGTAGCTGGGACTACAGGTGCCTGCCATGATGCCTACCTAAGTTTTTCAATTTTTAGTGGAGATGGGATTTCACTCTTGCTCAGACTGGTCTTAAACTCCCGAGCTCAAGGGATCTCCCCCAGTTCAGTCTCCCAGGGTGCCAAGATTATGAGGCACTGAGCCCAACTGATATGTGCATTTTTAACTTTCTTAGCAGAGAGCAATTCCTAGCGAAAAATAAAATGAATGAGCTTAATTTGTTCACCACTGCAAAACATATCTACATTAGTTTAGATTTTAAAAAGTCCAAAGTTAACACTATGATAGTACTGTCTATAGTTGTGATTACTAATTTTGGCAAATTTATCATAAACTTTCAAAAATATTTCTAGCAGGGTATTGTGGTGGGCACCGGTAGTCCCAGCTACTTGGGAGGATGAGGCAAGAGATCACTTAAGCCCAAGAGTTGGAGGTTGCTGTGAGCTGTGATGCCATGGCTATGACCCAGGCCACATAGACTCTGTTTCAAAAAAAAAAAAAAATCTCAATACCTAACAAATCATTTCATGAGTACCCAGGCTTAAAACTTTTTAAACATATGAAAATTCTCCTGATACCATAAATAAATTTAAGTAGGTATATGGTACAGGTTGAGTAACCCTTATCCAGGGTTGGGACCAGAAGTGTTTCAGATTCCAGGTTTTGAAATATTCACATTCTACTCATCAGTTTAGTATTCCCTAATCTGAAAATCCAAAATCCTAATCAGGGGTCCTCAAACTTTTTAAACAGGGGGCCAGTTCACTGTCCCTCTGACCGCTGGAGGGCTGGACTGCAGGCCCTGGGATGAGTCAGCTGCTAAGCAGGACAGGCAGCGGCAGCAAAAACACCCGGCGGGCTGGATAAATGTCCTAAGCGGGCCTCATGTTGCCCGCCAGCCGTAGTTTGTTGTGGCCTAAATGCTCACTGGAGTATTTCTGAGTGCACCATAAAATTCTAGAGCATTTCAGATTTCCAGATTAGGGATACTCAACCTATATATTTGTATTTGTGGCTTCAAGATATAAAATAGACACTGCCACAAATCTTTAAACCTTAATTCAACATGCTGAGTGGTGGTATTCCTGTTTAGGTCTATATCTTTTAAACATTTGTTTAAAGAAGTATTTCCGGCTCGGCGCCTGTGGCTCAAGTGGCTAAGGCGCCAGCCACGTACACCCAAGGTGGCGGGTTTGAATCCAGCCCGGCCCGCCAAACAACAATGATGGCCGCAACCAAAAAATAACTGGGCGTTGTGACAGGTGCCTGTGGTCCCAGCTACTTGGGAGGCTAAGGCAGGAGACTCGCTTGAGCCCAGGAGTTGGACGTTGCTGTGAGCTGAGATGCCACGGCACTCTACCCAGGGGGACAGCTTGAGGCTCCTGTCTCAAAAAAAAAAAAAAGAAGTATTTCCATCTAATTGAAATTCTTTCACAAAGTTGCCAGTTGGAAGAGATTTTGATGTCCTGATAATTTTTTGCATGTAATATAACAGTATCACATAGCAGCACTGCCTACTTTATTTGAAAATAAATATAAACGTACTGAAAAATGAATCCTCATTCTGTTGCCTAGGCTAGAGTGCCGTGGTGTTAACCTCACTCACAGCAACTGCAAACTCCTGGGTTCAAGTGATCGTGGCTCAGACTCCTAAGTAGCTAGGACTGTAAGTGCCCACCACCATACATTGCTAATTTTTTATTTTAGTAAAGATGGGTGTCTTGCTCTTGCTTATGCTAGTCTTGAACTTCTGAACTCAAGTGATCCTCCAGCCTTCGCCTCCCAGAGTGCTAGGATTAAAGGTGTGAGCCACCACCATGCCTGGCCAATGAATCCTTTTTTTAGATCATTAAGGTTTTCATCACAATCTTTTCTACGTAGAAACATTTGGTATAATCCTCACTATGGTTTTGTTCAATATGGTTTTGTTGAGTAGAGCATACCTCACATACTGAATTTGCAGAAATATGCCTCACATCTACAAAGAAGTAAGCTCTCACCCATTTTACTTGAACATACGGCTCTCTTGGCGTAAGTCTCATTTTCCCACTCCAGATAGAGACATAATTATGAGAAATATTTTGCTTTCCTCTTTCGTATAAGAAAAACAACAGTGCAAGCACAATGAATAAGTGGTAACTTTTCAGCCTGTCCTCAACATCCAGAAGACAAGCAAACAAGCTCAGGCCCCATCAAACAAGGCTGAGGATCATCTGGCACTCAGCTAAACTGTTGCCATGTGGGAATGCTATCTATATGTGGCCAGATTTTGCACTATTTTTTTAAAAGCCAGAAATCTGGGCTTTTCTGTAAATCTTCTAATTTTTTTTAACACAGGCAACTAATGAAATGTTGAATGTAAGTAACTAATGAAAACAAAGTTTTTAACACCGTCTAAAAGAAGTTTAGCAGACCAGGTGGCACCTGTGGCTCAGTGAGTAGGGCGCCAGCCCCATATACTGAGGGTGGCATATTCAAACCCGGCCCCGGCTGAACTGCAACAAAAAAAATAGCCGGGTGTTGTGGCAGGCGTCTTAGTCCCAGCTACTCAGGAGGCTGAGGCAAGAGAATCGCCTAAGCCCAAAAGCTGGAGGTTGCTGTGAGCAGTGTAACACCAGGACACTCTACTGAGGGTGATAAAGTGAGACTCTGTCTCTTAAAAAAAAAAAAAGAAGTTTTGCAGACCCAACAAAACAAATCTGAGAGCAAAATTCAGGTCTGTTTTTTTTTGGGACACAGTCTCACTTTGTCACCCTTGGTAGAGGTCATGATGTCATAGCTCACAGCAACCTCAAACGCTCTTGGGCTCAAGTGATTCTCTTGCCTCAGCCTCCCAAGTAGCTGGGACTATAGGTGCCTGGCACAATGCTCAGCTATTTTTAGAGATGGGGTCTCACTCTGGCTCAAGCTGGTCTTGAACCTATGAGCTCAGGCAATCTACCTGCCATGGCCTCCCAGAGTCCTAGGATTATAGGCGTGAGCCACCATGCCCAGCCCGGACTCTAACTTAAGAACTCAAACATGTAACTCTCATGACCAACCCTGTAACATATGACTTTATTTTAGCCATTTTACATATAAGGAAACTGAATGTACAGGGATGTTAAGTTACTTGCCCAAGGTAAAAAGATAGCAAGTTCTGAGGGGTAGATGTTAGGATTTGAATCCAAATGGTCTTACTCCAAAGCTTAGGTTCCTAACTACCTGTTCTATGCATAACAAAACACCTATAAGGCAGAGAAGCAAGTTCTATGCTGATATATCCTTATATCCATATGGAAATGACAGAACCTGAAGATTAATAAACAAACAAGGTCAGGTACAATGGCTCTTGTCTGGAACCCTAGCACTTTGAGAGGCAGAGGTGGAAGGATCACTCGAGCCCAGAAGTTTAAGATCAGCTTACGCAACATAATGAGACGTCCTATCCACAAAAAACAAATTAGCTGAATGTGGTGGCATATGCCTGTAGTCCCCAGGTACTCAGGAGGCCAAAGAAGGAGGATCTCTTGAGCCAAGAGTCAGAGGTTGCAGTGAGCTATGATGATGCCACTGCACTCTACCCTGGGCAACAAAGTGTCTGTGTGTGTGTATACATGTATGTATTTAAATACATACCCTGTCTTTTTTTTCTTTCGAGACAGAGTCTCACTTGTTCACCCTCAGTAGAGTGCCATGGCGTCTTAGCTCACAGTAACCTCAAACTTTTGGGTTCAAGTGATCCTCTTGCCTCCGCCTCCCAAGTGGCTGGGACTACATATGCCCACTACAACGCCCAGCTATTTTTAGAGACAGGGTCTCCCTCTGACTCAGGCTTGTCTTGAACCTGTGAGCTCAGACAATCCACTTGCCTCGGCCACCCAAGTGCTGGGATTACAGGCGTGAGCCACCATGCCCAGCACAACACCCTGTCTTAAAAAAAAAAAAATTAGATTTTAGGATATAGATAATAGTAATCATTATGAATCATACTGAATTGTAACCAACAGAAAGGCTAATGCTATCTTGGGTATTATCAGGGGAAATGTAGAATATAGAATGGAAGACATCACTATACGCTAGCCCAGGCAACACAGCAAGACTGTCTAAAGCAGTCTGGGAGGCCAAGGTGGGTGGACTGATTGAGCTCTGAAGCTGGAGACCAAACTGAGCAAAAGCCAGATGCCATCTCCAAAAACAGCCCAGTGCTTATAGTCCCAACTACTTGGGAGCCTGAGCCAAGAGGATCCCTTAAGCCTATGAGTTTGAGGTTGCTGTGAGCTATGATGCCATAGTACTCTATGGAGGGTGCCAAACTGAGACTGTCTCAGAATTTTTTTTTAAAAAGGCTTTTGTCAGCTCAGTGCCTGTGGCTCAGGTGGCTAAGGCGCCAGCCACATACACCTAAGGTGGTGAGTTTGAATCCAGCCCAGGCCTGCCAAACAACAATGATGGCTGCAACCCAAAAATGGCCGGGCGTTGTGGCGGGCGCCTGTGGTCCCAGCTACTGGGAGGTGAAGGCAGGAGACTTGCTTGAGCCCAGGAATTGAAGGTTACGGAGAGCTGTGATGCTATGGCACTCTACCCAGGGGGACAGCTTGAGGCTCTGTCTCAAAAAAATAAAAATAAAATAAAATAAATAAAAAAGGCTCTGTCTAAAAAGAAAAAAATAAAAATAAAAAACAAAGAAAAAAATGGATAAAAAGTACAGTGTCTGAGTAATCTAGCATAGATCAAGATTATATTCTCTTTCATTCTCTAATAACTTTACCATTATTTATATACTAAAACCCAAGTCTTTCGTTTTTCTCTTCTGAGACAGGGTCTCCCTCTATTGCCTGAGCAGGAATGTGGCATCATCATAGCTCACAGCAACGTCAAACTCCTGGGCTCAAGGGATCCTTCTGCTGCAGCCTCCTGACTAGCTGGGACTACAAGTGTGCACCACCATGACAAGCTAATTTTAAAAGTGTTTTGTAGAGATGCAACTTTGCTAGGTTGCACAGGCAGGTCTTGAACTCCTAGGTTCCAGTTATCGTCCTCCCTCTGCCTCCCAAAGTCCTAGGATTAGAGCAGTGAGCCACTATGTTTCACCCAAGTCTTTTTTTTTTTAATATCTTTTTCAGACTATTGCTGCCTTGATAATCAGAAGAATATGAAAGACACAGTGTGTGTATGTATACATGTATGTATTTAAACACAACAATTTGAAAATGTTTGAACTGTACTTTAGTTTTTATAAGATTCACAAAGAAAAGGAACACATAATAAAACAATTTAAAATACTATCTATGGAGCTGGGTGAGATGACTCACACCTATGATCCTAGTACTCTGGATGGATTGCTTGAGCTCAGAAGCTCAAGACCAGCCTGAGCAAGAGCGAGACACCCCCCCCCCCACTAAAAATAGAAAAACCAGCCAGGTGTTGTAGCGGGTGCCTGTAGTCCCAGCTACTTGGGAGGCTAAGGCAAGAGGATTGCTTAAGCCCAAGAGTTGGAGGTTGCTGTGAGTTGTGACGCCACTGCACTCTACTGAGGGCGACATAGTGAGACTCTGTCTCAAAAAAAAAAAATCTGTTAACTACTAATTCTCTGGAAAACATTTAACATCCCCCCATACAACTCTTTGAACTTACGTAAGGTAGGTGCCTCTGGTGTTCACACTCATCATCAAATCCACTCTCTTTGTAGGTGTTTCCAATGTGTTGGTCAAGCTAATAGCACTGGCATTATTGACCAAAATATCAATTCCTGTTTTCAAAATAATCAGTTTCATTTTAATATGTCAGACTTCTTATCACAAAATTAAAAAGCATTTACCCTATATATCTGAACCTTCGATTGGTTCACAAATACAGTCATGCACTTTGTAATCACATGTCAGTCAATGGCAGACCACGTCTACATCCACAGCCCCATAAGATCATAATACTGTATTTTTACTTTATTTTTTCTTTGTTTAGGTATGCTTGGATAAACAATTACTTGCCATCATGTTACAGAGGCCTAGAGTATTCAGTACAGTAACTTGTTGTACAGATTCACAGCCTGAGAACAAGAGGGGGTCCCATGAAGCCCAGGTGTGTAGTAGGTGAGACCATCGAGGTTTGCATGCGTGTGCTCTATCACGTTCACACCAAGATGAAATTGTCTAACAAGGCATTTGTCAGAACGAATCCCTGTCACTAAACAACACATTGAACTTCTTCCAGATAATATGACTGACTAATATACCAATGTAAAACCAGTAGCTCTATCAAAACAGCACCTGCATGATTTTCATTGGCACAATGGAGGTAAGGCCAATGGTCAGAGCTCTGTGTGAAACTATAAAAAGGCTTAGTCCTTAGGGTCTGTGGCCTACTCTCTTTTCTGTTCTCTTGCCTCCTGGTCTTGCTTCTCTGTCTCCATGAACTTTAGGTAGAATTCCTTACATTCTTCTCTCTTCTCTAGCATGTTCCTAAAGCCTGCCTCACTTCTAAACATACTTGTCTCCCTTCTCCTCCAAGACCACTTACTTCAAGGGAAGGGTTCCTTTCTGGCTTTGGGAACTAGGAAAGAGAAAGACCTAGAGTTTCAATGCCCAAGAGGCAAATCACGAAACTGGATCGATTTTGTTTTAATGACTCCTATGCAAAAAAATAATAAATCTAGAATAACTATTATTTCTGCATACTCTTTTTATTTTTCCCTGAGACAGAGTCTCACTCTGTTGCCCAGACTAGAGTGCCATGGCATTAGCCTAGCTCACAGCAACCTCAAATTCTTGGGTTTAAGTGACCCTCCTGCCTCAGCCTCCCAAGTATCTGGGACTACAGGAGCCTGTCATAATAGCTGGCTAATTTTTTCTGTTTTGGTAGAGATTGGGTCTTACTCTTGCTCAGGCCGGTCTTGAACCTGTGAGCTCAAGGGATCCTCACACTGACCTCCCAGAGTGCTAAGATTATAGGTATGAGTCATTGCACCCAGCCTATTACTGTATATTCTATTTAGTGTCTACCTATATACAACAGATTTTATTTATAGTTATGTGCTATATGAAATAACATTAAATAAAAATGATAAAATTGGGCGTGGGTCATGGGGTAGGGCACTGGCCCCATATACTGAGGGTGGTGGGTTCAAACCCAGCCCTGGCCAAACTACAACAAAAAAATAGCCAGGCATTGTGGCGGGTGCCTGTAGTCCCAGCTACTTGGGAGGCTGAGGCAAGAGAATCACCTAAGCCCAGGAGTTGGAGGTTGCTGTGAGCTGTGACGCGACAGCACTCTACAGAGGGCAATAAAGTGAGACTCTGTCTCTTAAAAAAAAAAAAAGAAAAGAAAGAAAATGGTAAAATAGGCTCGGCACCTGTGGCTCAATCGGCTAACGCGCCAGCCATGTACACCTAAGGTGGCGGGTTCGAATCCCCAGCCTGGGCCTGCCAAACAACAATGATGGCTGCAACCAAAAAATGGCCGGGTGTTGTGGCGGGCGCCTGTGGTCCCAGCTACTTGGGAGGCGGAGGCAGGAGACTCTCTTGAGCCCAGGAGTTGGAGGTTGCT
>CAUYQV010178662.1:0-10532 GCA_963574575.1 Galagoides demidoff
TTGAAACATCTTCATCAAGCTGGTTAACATAACTTTCATATCATTTGGTTAATCATTGTATCAACACATTCACATTCTAGTTCTAGAAAAGTTCACTTGTACCCTTGTTAGACAAATATATAGGTAGTCTTTCCCATCACCTTCCCACGGCCCATTCACCCTTCTCCCCTCCCCTTCCCCACCCCCTCCCCATATTTTTGGGCTAGAATTAAGTTGTATCTTTTGCTTAAGAGCTATAGATTAGTTTCATAAAAGGGCTGGAACTGGAAAATGTGCTTCTTAGCAAAGTGTCTCAGGAATGGAAGAAAAAGTATCCAATGTGCAATAATTAATTGTTGATAATACACAAACTTCTGGCTATCAAATATGAGATCTTGTCCATTCCAACTATATTTTTGCACCATTAACCATCCCTACCTTTCCTTTTCTCCCTGCTTCTCAGAAAATCCATTTAGTAGCAAAATAAATAAAACAATAATCTCATAGGATTCACTGTTATTACCAATTGCCTCAACATCCCAAATGAGCTTAAAGTTTCATCCCAATTCATTAATGTTTGATTGTGGAATATATCTGAAAAAACACCCAAGATGTTGCTTTGTATCAACAGTTGATAAATGGTACTTTTCTAGTTTAATGCTAGTAGAGGCCTGGGAATTATACTACAGTAACAAGATTATACTTTAGTAAAAAACTGCTGGGAGAATGGGGACCGAAGACCCCATTCTTGGCAAAGGAAAGCACCCCCAGAAAAAGAGGAAAACTAAAGAGTAAGCTGAGTGAGTCAGAACAAAGAAAAGTCAGCCTGTTTACATTTAAGCTCGCCATTGCTAGCAAGTTTCTTGCCTTTTCTGAAATTCTAGCCTGTTGAGGATACAGCTTACAAACACCCTGCTGGGTCTGTGAGCGCTCTGAGGAGAGTAATGGTCATAGAAGAGGCTATGACAATGTCCTAGGAAAAGATACATCTTCAAGGGCATTTCCTGTCCATTAAACAGGCAAAGCAGATACCCATTTCAGAGATTTGCATTAGTCTGGGGCAGAGACCAAGGGAATAGCTTGAGCTCTGAGATATGGGCAGAAGAGCTTATCTCCCTTATTGCAGAGGAAAATCCTTTGTGGTAGTTAGTGATGGGAGGAAAATGCCTGCCTCCCAGTCCCACCCTCCCAGAGGAGATTAACACTGGTGGCATTTTACTCCACAGAGAACTAGCAGAGCTTAACATCTCCCTAGAAATCTGGGTGTGTGACCTCAAGCTCCAGGAGGCTCTTCCAATACAAGGCTCAGATTTCAGATTTCTGAAGGCTACCCTTAAGGTTAATAATAATAACAATAGGAGCTGGTATGATCACTGGAGAAACTGCTGATGTCTTTATTCCCTCCCCCATCTTACCCTCTGGGCAAATAGACTCCAATAAACACAGAGTGGAGCAAACACTCGGTGCCATTGCCATAATCCCACAGTGGGCAATGGACCACTGAGCTCCCACTTTTAATTCTACTCTATGTCTTTTGTCTTCCTTTACCGTGGCTTCTAACCCTATATTTCTTTAATCAACCACCTCCAGTTTCCACAGGTCTCAGCGGATACTGCTTTGGGGGCAGGACCCCAACAAAAAACAACTTCAGATGTCTGTGGCTTAATTCAACAGTTATTTTCTGCTACTAATATGTACTGGATATTTACCCAGTCTGATGAAGGCCCCAGCTGTTGGAATGCCAATGATGTGGTTGCTATGGTGGGAGAAAAAACAGGTGAAGAGTGTCATTCTCATTTGTGGATGTCTTGAAATGAAAGTGACACACAACATTCCCACCCACAGCCTATTAGAATAGGGTGACCAGACGTCCCGCTTTTGAACAATTTGTCCCGCGTCCTGCGGTGTTTTTAAAAAGTCGCGATTTTTGGAAAGAATGCACGAACGGGCGGGAGAACAAGAAGAGATACGGTTTTCCGCTGCCATGTGGCTATTTTGCCAGAATATGAGTTTTATATTAGTTTTGTTAATTTTATAATGTTAAAATGTAATAATAACAAATATTTGCTGAGAAGTGATTATCGAGAACTGCTTATCAAAGTTTGGATTGTTGTCAGGCCCTGCCGGGCCTGGTCCCCTGCCCCCATGCCTCCCCCCCATGTTGTCCCCCCTTACTGATGTTAAAATCTGGTCACCCTATATTAAAACAGGTTTTGTTGCTCCACCTAATAGGATAAGGAATTAAGAAATACAGGAAAGCAGATAGGATATTTGATGAGCACTCTAGTTTCTGTCCCAAGCACCTTTCCTTTGATTGGTGTCCACTAAGATTTTATAGGCTGGGGCAATTCACCAAAATAAGTAAGATTCATGTTAGTTACAGTATGTGTCTTTTTGTACGGACCAGCCTGAGAATAACTCTCACTCTTGGATGTCAGTTCTGAGTCTGTATTTCCCCTTTAAACTGTAATCTCTTACAACCTGTTCTGTCTTTACATATTCTCTTGTTCTGACAATCTTCTAAAATTAATGATCAGATTGTTTACTTATACTCTTGTGAGGTCTATTTTGGCAAAATATCAAAAAAAAAAAGTACCTTTGAGAACGTGGTTGAAGAATTCATAACTCTCCTAAACTGTGTTACGTACAGATGCCCATGTTAGAAAAGGCCAGTCCAGAATCTGCTACTCCAAGGTGAACTGAATGAGTACTGTCTGTTCTTTCAGAGACCCACAGCAGTTCACTGTCAAGTTTTCTTTGTGGTCTACCTTAGATCCTCAAAACGTTCATACCAAGCAGCAAGCATTTCTGTGTTTTTCTGGTTAGAAAACACAAAATGACAAAGAAACGCTGCATGTTTGGGGACTACTATTGGTGTTATTGGACTATAATTGGTATGCTGGGCATACACATTTTGGAATCCATATCTGGGATCCAAATCTTAACAGATTAGAAACTATGATCCATGAAAATCTGCTATATCCTTGGTATAGTCTTGACTAAGCAGAAGTAAGAAACGAATATTCCTTTTTCCTTTTAAAAAATATTCCTCCCACAAGAGAAACTTGCTTAGTATTTTCTTCCTGCAAGTCCAAAAGTGCCAATAAGGCATCCATAAAATGTGATTTTCAGAGTCCTGAAAAATGCCACTGTTTAACAGGCCAAACCATGTTTTCTTTTTTTGGAAGGTAAGTTCCTGGGGAACGGAGACCACGTGCAATTCCGTGTCTTACTTATTAGGATGCAGAAAGCTGTTCAACAAGTTTGGATGAGTTATTTTAGAAGAGATACATATTTTCTAAATGAGGTTTGGATAACAGCCCATGTCTAATCCCCTGATGACTGAAGATGCAAAGGATTGTCAGAACAGTTTGGCTCATCAAGCAATAAAGTACAAAATTATTATGACACTCAGCTGGCACATGTGAAACCAACAGAATTAAACCCTAATCCTTAGCAGTTGTTCAAACAGGATCTGTTTCTAAGAGGCAAGAGGCAGTTTTGTGGCCTGGATATATGCTCCATGATGGGAATGAGGGAAACGTAAAATGATTTGAATATCAAAAGCATCAACTTAGTACTTTTTCATTCAGTTTTTTGGTAATTTCATGGTTTGGATATTACTTCCAATTAAGTCTACTCATAATCAGGCAACTATTTTCATTCTTCTAAGATTAAATATTGATGCTTATTTAGTGAGCAACGATGGCTTTGAAGACCTGCATTTTATGTTACCTTTATGGACCCAATTATTACGATGCACGTAATAATAAATATCATTTTCCTTTGGCTTACACTATTTGTAATTCGAGAAAATATGAGTCATTTCATTTTAATAATAAACCACTTTTTATGGTCAATAAGGTGTAAAATATCGAGGTCATTTTTATTCTTTCTAATATTTAGTGTTCATGGTATTTGATGTTCTCAAAAAAGATTATGTGAATAATAGCAAACAAGTAGCCAACATTTAATCATTGTTTATGCCTGTCAAACACTAACTGGTACATTAAAAACCTGTATACAGAATAAATAAATGATAAAATACATAATTATTTTTTAGAAAAAAATAAGAAAGGAGTCAAAATACCAAATAAAGTCAAGAGATCTTCTTACATAGAGAAGTATTCCTGATCTCTGATGCCTTTAATTTCAGAAAAAAATTAATTGCATATCATAGGGTCTGATTGTCTAGACCAAAGGGTCTATTTACATGGGAGAATGAAATATTGTTTTTTAAATTCTTCCCATTTTGTACAATAATTCAGTTTTTTCTATTGCACAATTCACAATACTATGTTTGCATTGGAATAAAATGTACTTTTATCCAAAGTTTTCACAAGAACTTGGTTTAGGAGCTGAGCAGAGTTTATTTCGTAGGCTGAGTACCTCTTGCAAATTATGGTATAGTCATTGATATTGCCAACACCATGGTTCCAGAGGCATGGAATTAAAGTGTTTTCTTCTTACATTTTGCATGACATATCGCTAAAACCATTTAAAATGGTTTAATAAGAAGTCTGTGATATCATTTTTTCCCTTTCATGTCTCAAACACTGCTTCCTGTGACCCTTCCACAATACCTGATTTCTGATTTTCTTCCTAAAGTTGTGAGTAGAAAATATTTAATATCCCCTATATGCAGAAACTATCTTAAATGCCTGTGATATACACAAGAGAAAAAACTACTTGTCCTCATATAGATTACACAGAAGTGTGTGTGTGTGTGTGTGTGTGTGTATGTGTCTGGTGAGTCAAGTGTTTACTGCACTATACAGTAAACTGGAAGAGGATAAAGTATGAATGAATGATGAAAAGAACAAGGCAAAGGGAATTTGACATGTATGGTGAGCATCTAGGTGCAAACTGCAACTTTGCATAGAATTTAAGTAGCCAGGATAAGTCTCAGCTAGAAGGTGACATTGAGGCAGAAACATGTAGGTGAAGAAGTTGGCCATGCAGATCCTGAGGGAGGAGTTTTCCAGACAGGTGTGATGGCTAAAACAAGACTCTAGGGTGGGAATGTGCTAGATTATTCAATTTAAGGAGTGGCAAGAGGCCAGTGTGACTGAGGAGAGTGAGTGGTGTGAAAGTGGTAGTAGGAAGTGTGGTCCTGAAAGTTAAAGATAGGGTGGACCATGGAAAGTCTTTTGTGAAAATGGGGCACAAAGGAAAATGAGGAGCCACTGCAGGGACCTACCTATTCAGAGGCATAAAATGATACAAATTATATTTCAAAATAGGAACTATACTGTGGCTTCCATATAGGAACAGACTGAAGAAAGTTAAGAGACGAATCATTTGGGAAGCCATTGTGGCTTCCAGATAAGTGATATTGGTGGCATAGGAATAGGGGGTTATGAAAATAACCCCCCAAATTGATAAAAAGTGGAATATGATCCTGGGCATATTCTAAAGTATTTTTACAACATTTCATGCCAAATTAGATAAAGGTATGAGAGGCTAAGACTTAAGCAGTTGACCCAAGCAGCTGGAAGGAAGGGGTGGAATTAATTAAAATGGAGGAGGCTGAGAGTGAATAAATTTTGAAGGTATTATCAGAATTTAACTTTTGGACGTACTAATTATGAAATGTCTTCTAGTGAAGTAAATGTGTCTAATTAGGTTACATGTATAAATCTGGAGTTCCTTAAACAATCTTGACAGGAGGTTTACATGTTAGAGTTACTGAAATTGAGCTGATATTTACAGTCATGCAACTGCACAAGATGAGGAAGGAGTAAATTTAACATAGCAGGTGAGTGGGGCAAACACTGAACTCTAGAGAATGGCAGTAGTTAAAAAATGAAAAACAAAAGTAAGGATGTTTTTAGTCCAATTATGATGCTAGAACAAAAATACTTGGGACTGCAATTTATAAAGAACAGAAATTTATTTTTTCATAGCTCTGGAGAAGGTTGGAAAGTCCAAGGTCAAGTGGCAGCACATTTGGTTGTCTGGTCAGGGCTGCTGTCTGCTTCCATGATAGGGTCTTGTGGCTACATCCTCCAAACAAGGGGGTATAAATTTAGGTGTTAAAAGAACCTCTAACATGTACAGCTCCTGCCAAGATTTTTCAATGAACTCAAGATTTATATATGTAACCTCACTAGACATCTTTACTTTACTAAAAGAGATCTATAATTAGTAGGTCTAAAATTAAATTCTCATAATACTTTCAAAACTGCCTATGTCCTCACATGTCCCAACCTAAGGCAAAAGAGCAAGTAGCTGAACACAACTTGAAACCTCCTTTATGTTTTCCCCTTTTTTAATTTTTATTAAGTTAGTAATAAAAGTCAGAATCCAATTCAGGAGGGAGAAGCCTTCAGGGTGTAATCATCTCTTTTTTTTTTGAGACAGAGCCTCAAGCTGTCCCCCTGGGTAGAGTGCTATGGCATCACAGCTCACAGTAACCTCCACCTCCTGGGCTCAAGTGAGTCTCCTCCACCTCCCAAGTAGCTGAGACCACAGGTGCCTGCCACAACACCTGGCTATTTTTTTGGTTGCAGCCTTCATTGTTGTTTGGCGGGCCCAGGATGGATTCAAACCCACCACCTTAGGTGTATGTGGCTGGCATCTTAGCCACTTGAGCCACAGGAACTGAGCCAGCGTAATCACTCTTAAAGGCTTCACTTCGTAACACCATCACATTGTTCTTTTTTTGTTTTAGCGCCTAAATTTTCAAGGGGACAGATTTAAACCACGGCAGGGATCATTACTTATGGTGATTAGAGTATAACATATTTGATATAAAATAATATGAGTCTGTAACAGTTTAAGATTAATAGGAAACAACTGAATTAAAGAATTCAGCCTTCTTTAGACAGAATCTATAATCCAGTCATCTTTAGGGTTTAGCCTTTAGGAAACATTTGCCACTTTTAAGAGTACCCTAAATTATTTAGTTTAGGTATAGGTTTGTCATGAGTTTTAAGTTTAACAATGAAGAAGGACTTTGGGATTTTACATAATTGTCAGTTACATTATAATTTAAATTATGCACATCAATTTCAATGGTTTGATCCTTATATTGTTTAAATAATGGAGACCAGATGCATACCAGGAAATAATGCGTTAGGATTTCCTGTGCACAGTAGTATAGAGACGACACGCACACAACTTTATTTCCCCATTTTCACGCAACTTTGGTGTCTTCCTTTCACTTCAGTGGTCATCTTTGGCATACTGACACCCTGTCACAGCGCCGTATATCAATGTCCAATAGGAAATTCGGACATGTACACACACTCATTCACACCCCCCACCATTTAATAAACAGAGCATAGAGATGTTCAATCTATTTCAGAAGTCCCTAATTACAGAGGGGACTCTTGAGGTTGGGTTTCATCTTTCAGCAGATGCTTGTAATTTTCTCAGTGCAGGACTCAATGTTCTCTGTAATCTTAGGTGTTCTGATTCTGCAGTCACCACTGGACAGTGCGGAAGGAACAGGGAGTTTTCTGGAATGAAAACGCGAAGCCACAGCATAATACACCCTTTCAGCAGAGCACAGGAAGGTCAGGATGTGAAGAGTCCTTCATTATACCAGGCTTTCTTCTTCCTTTTCAATCTCCACCTTTCAAGATGCATCTTGTCATTTCCCCCAGAGTTCTACTTGTGTCACTCTCAATAAAGCTTTTTAAAGTAGAATGCTAAATTCAGATTCATTGTTATGCTAACCAATGCACAAATGTTTCTATATTTTATTTGAAAAGTAATCAAAATGCTGCCAAAGCATAAAATCTGTTTCCAAACCACATCTTTTTTCACATGGATTTACCTATATCCATTTCATCATCATGACTTATAAATGGTACCAATTTGTAAAATTGTTTTTACCCTGGCCTAGCTTCAGCAGACTTCTATGGAGGGTGCAGGTCTTTTGTGTATGCTATTACTGACAATACGCACACATTTTATATACCTTATTTTCATTTTGAAAGGGTTCTAAATGGGAGACAATTATTGTTTTTCATGGCATTCTCTGCTTAAGACCAACTTCTTCCTTTCTTGTTGGTGATAAAAAGACATTCACAGCCTGGCTGCCTGGTTTACTGAGGGTAGTGCATGCAAGAGACTTAAAGATTCAAAAATCTCCTAAAATTCTTTGACATATTAGCTGTTAGGCATGCCATTTTATCTCTTTATTTTCCTTCCTTTTTCTTTTTGCAGGCTTCTCTAGAGAGTCCATACACTCTAAAATGTTTCTTGCTAACCCAGAAAGTCTTAGTATAATGTAGAAATAGGTATTACAGCCTGAAAATAGCCATCCATTAATAACCACCATCCTTGCATTTCCCTTTTTGATGTATCATAGCACCTCTTTGCTAATGCTCTCACTTACAAATGAGAACATCCTTTGCAGTACATCTGCTAACACAACTAGGCTAAGGTTTTTGCAGAAAGAAAAGGAGAAGCCGATTTAGACAATAGACACAGGGAGAAAGACAAAGGCCTATGTGGGGATTTTAGGATGGTGCGGTTTGTAGGTGCTTCCTCGCTGTGGCTCCTGATAGCCAACAGCCCTCTCTCTTGCCTTAATAAAGAAAACAGCACAAGTGAATGCAGAAGTTTCTCCTTAAAGAAAAAAACAAACTTTTTTATAGAAATATAAATACATTGCTGTGTATAACTTTGCTGTCGTTGATTGTACGCACCTGATTACTTGTAAGGAGCTATCAGCCCTGCAGGTACTTGGACAGCCAAGTACATAGACAGTGAACACGGAACACTAATCACAGAGCATGGCAACTTAGAGAACACTCATCTGTGTAAAATATAAAGTGTGAATGAGAGAGACACAGTCTTAGAGAAGGGGTAGGAAAGGACAGAATGGCCAGCGCTTGAGAAATAGACAATAAGAGAGATGCCTTTTGCCTCCATTATTTTCTACAATTTATTTATTATCAGAATGGGTCTATATTTAGAGAGATTTTTACTGCCCTTGTACACTTTCTCCATCCTCATTAAGAGAATTCAAATTGCATGATGACTCAGGCCGTGATCGCACATCCTACCTGGATCCCTATTAATCGGAGAGGTCATCTTTGTGCCGTGCAGCCCCAGACTGCCCCAGGCAATGCCTTTCAATAGTTGGGATGAAGGATGGGCAGTTTATATTTCTTAATCTGTCGTGGACTGAAAACATTTATTTTATTTTATTTTTAATTGACAAATAATAATTATATGTATTTGTGGAGTACAATGTGACCATTTAAAAAAAGTATTTATAATTGACACATAATAATCATGCATACTGATGAGGTAGAGTGTGACATTTTAATACATAGATTCACTACTTTAAAAAAATACAAGAAAACTGAATTAGGAAAAATATGAAACAAAGTGTCACAAAATACAATTCCCACTTTGTTATCAATAGATTGGACAGACCTAAAATTATTCTGTTCAACTGTGCTACAGTTTCCAAATAATAACTTGCAAATTCTGTACATTATCTCATTCTGGCAACAAATATTTTGCATATCTTCACCAGTTGGCATGTCACGCTGTGCACCACTGGTTTAGAGGATAGGGAGAACAGTATGCAAAGAAAAAGTAAGACGATAGACTTCTGAATGATTATTTACTATAGAGAGAGACCCTTAATTCTTTGTCCTGGAGAGCCTCTGGTTAAGATTAGCTTTGAACTATCTCTCCCCTGCTTATAAACAAAACTAAAACTCATTAGCATGCCAAGTGGGAACTTGTATAGTAACCCTTTAGGCCAGTGGTTCTTTTTTTTTTTTTTTTTTTTTTGAGACGGAGCCTCAAGCTATCCCCCTGGGTAGAGTGCCATCACAGCTCATAGCAACCTCCAACTCCTGGGCTCGAGCGAGTCTCCTGCCTCCGCCTCCCAAGTAGCTGGGACTACAGGCGCCCGCCACAACACCCGGCCATTTTTTGGTTGCAGCCATGATTGTTGTTTGACGTGCCTGGGCTGGGATCCCAACTCGCCACCTTAGGTGTACGTGGCTGGTGCCTTAGCCAATTGAGCCACAGGCGCTGAGCGTAGGCCAGTGGTTCTTAAAGGATTGTTATATTTAAACACATTGTATCAACCCTGTGGACTATTTTCCTTGTCACATAGATGGGAGGTGATTGCGACTGCCATTGACCTATCAGGGCTGGGATTACAGACATCAGAAGACAATCCTACACCACTGAGAAATGCCCCGAATCTGCATGATCTGACTATCCTGCTATTTTGCTTATGAAACCAAACTATTTTTTACAGACTTAGTATTTATGAATTTTTCATGAGAGCCAAAAAATGATTACGCTTTGGTATGGCTGGAAATTCCTTCCTAATTATTTACCATTTCAGAAAGATGATCAGAAAAAATGAATCCTGCTTGGTATTATTTGACTCTTAAAAGAAACCTTAACCAGTGGATATTTATAGATGGCATGTTTATAGTACTTCATTCTATTTTTTAATGTAGTTGTGTCCAAAAATGTGTATGTTGAAAGCCGTGTTAAGGTATTTTATTATTTTTTTATTAATGCAATCATGGGATACAATGTGCTGGTTTTATATACAGTTTGAA
>CAUYQV010178663.1:0-30730 GCA_963574575.1 Galagoides demidoff
CGTGGGTGGGCCCCCGCGCGGCCCCCGTTGGGGGGGGGGGTGCCGCCCCCCGCCCCCCGGTCCGGGTTGGGGTCTGGGGCCCCCTGGGGGTGGTGGCAAACCTTCTGGGCACTACATGGGGGGGGGGGGCAAACAAACCAATAAAAGAATTCTCATTTTACTTTAAGTCCAGTTGGGGGACCTCAAGGTCATTTTGCACAAACTGTCTACATCCCCATGTAGCAAAGTCACCTGCATAACTGGCCCTGCCTCCCTTCATTCTGCCTCTCTTGTTAATATCCAGACTGAAAAGATTTTGCTCAAGTCTCTACCTCTTTTTATTTCTACTCCTCCCATCAAGTTTAGCATGCTTTATGTAGAACAGAACATTTCCTAATATGTGAAAGATTCCCTAAGTTTCTGTGCCGGAGCCTCTTCTTTAGAATCTGATTATAAGTCAATAACATTGACAAAGTGAATCTCCCTGAAAGTGATTAAGGAATAGCAAATAGTTATTGAATCCTTAATGTAGTGCTAAGAGCTTTAATCTTGCCTTGTATTATTAATTCACATAAAATATATGGAGTGGGCACTACTGTTGTTCCCCTTTGACAGCTGAGGAAGCATTCTTGGAGCCGTCAAGCACCTAGCCCAAAGTCACCCTGTGAATAAAAGGCAGACCTGGACCTGGGATCTCAGTCTACCAGACACTGACGTTCTTGGTAATTGCTAAACTGGCATTCTGAACCCAGTTTGCAAAGTATGCAGGGTATGATGCTGAGGAGGGTGGCATAACAGTCATCAATACGACAAGAAAGAACCTTTCTCCAAAGGAACTTCAGCTACATTCGTGAGCTGATGTATGAGAGTTTGAAAGTGAGGCATGAGTTAAATGACCTCCAGTGACCCTGCCAGCTCAAAGTTCCATGACTCAAGGGATGTCAAAGGGCATTCTATTTACTGATGCCATGAGTATGGAGAGGATACATTCTGTGGCATCAAAGCAGGAAGATGTCTCTATAGATTTGGAGAAGATAGGGGCTACTTCCGGGACCACAAAAACCCGAGTTAGGCCTTGGAAGTTTTAGTAAACAAAACAGAGCAGAAGTTGAATGCTGAAATGCAGCTGGGGAACTTAATGTTGATTAGGATCTGGAAATCTCAGCTCTGGCTCCCCGTGACCTTGAACGAGTCATTTATCCCCCAGAGCTTTAATTCTTTGTGCTGTAATATGAGTGGGTAGATGAGCCTTAAAATAATCCTTTGGTGTAAAGATTCTATGAACTTGAAATGCCCTGACCTACTCTGTGACTCTCACTGGCTTCTCTTGCTTTGTACTGTCTGTTTGCCTTTACCAGTAACATGGGGGTGTTGAGGAGGCCTGATAGGAAAGAATTTAAACAGGAGCAAGTGCCAGTGCAGGGTTCCTGAGGTGAATCCTGTCCTCATCTACCTCCAGGCAGCCCTGGAGTCTGCTAGTGGATTTGACTTTCATGCTCACAGGTAGGGAAATGTCACCCTTTCTCTTGTGCTTAGTAAGGGTCAGTCCAGACCACTTACCATCCACCTGCCTTGATTCTGCAGAAGGGGGAAAAAGTGATAAAATTGAGTAAGCGCTCATCATCAGCATTTTAAAGGAATTTACTTTACCCGGTAAGCCTGACAGGAGAAGAATATTCTCATATATGAAGAGGGATACCCCATCTGGTAGTAGGCCTCTAAGTGTGCTTGCATGAAAAGGCTGGCAGTGTCCTGAATGTCTATCCCAATAACATGCTCTTTGTAAGAAGCTGATGGCCTGGGAGAAAGATACAGTCTGAAATACCAACACGGTCAGATCAGCAAAGGTTCCTTAAAATACAGACAAAAATGGATATAAAAAGAAAAAAAGCCAGGTAGGGAGAGGTCAGAAGACTTGCTAGGAGCAGGGAGTGTAGCCTAAGAAGAGCAGTCCACTAAGGCTGTCAACAAAAAGGGAAAAATATAGCCGCCCCACCCCGAGTGCTTATGGGGGTCTAATTCTAAGGAATGTTCAGCAATTGTAGAACATTTAAGAGAACAGAGCTAAGCCCTACAGGGATATCCTGTGCAGCTGTCCAACAGCCCTGTATGCTGACCCCCAGTGGCCTATTTTACAGGCCTTGGGAGAAAGGACCCAAGCCCTGGAGATGTTTGGCCTGTATCCGCTGTATGGTTTCTGGTTTGATTTTGAAGGTTGACATCCTTTATTTGGAGGAGGAAAAATGGTTACAAGTAGCAGTAAGCCGCGTCTTCTGGAAGGATTTCAGACAGCACGAACATTCCAGTGCTCTCTCCTGTATGTCTGTAAGAGAGATTCTGCAGTGGAGATTTGCTGTCCTGAAACAAAGCTAGGTTTAAAACAATATATTTTATTTACTTATTTGGACACTAGGTCCCTTATCACTAAATGAGGTGTTCAGGCTGCATATAACCTTCAAGGTCCTGTCCTGGTGTGACAGTCCTGGTTTCTGAGACATTGTAAATAAAGGGGGAGGGTGTTTAGTGGTCTCTGACCTGAGTTTCCTTCCCTTTTCCACTCACCTCTCTTTCTCCATACCTCAACCCATCTCTTGCCCGCTCAAACCTGATGAAACCTACTTCATACTCAGGACAAAGAGAAGTATGATGTCTGCTCTGAAAAAGTGTTAAGTTACTGTGAAAGGGATGGGGCAGGAGATGGGAGAATTCACCTGTTAGAGAGGCTCAGGTTGGTCAAGGCCAACCAGATTTGCTGTTTCTGGGGAGTCAGTGATACCAGCTGAGACAGCAGAGCTCTGCAAACTTTGGTGTGATTGAGGGCTTGATCATTTTCCTGAACTTGGCCTTCAGGCTGCAAGAGAATTCCATGATTTTAATTTATAGCAGGTGCAGCAAGAGGTCTGCTGAGGCCTCTGGCAGACAAAGCCTCCTGCTTCTCACCTTCTTGCTGGGTTGCTCACTAGCCCTCCTCTGCCTTAGGACAATGGGAACCTGTATGCTGTGGGGAGGGGAGGATGGAGACTGACGCTGACCTCTTGGGGGAAGTCCTGAAAACTACTACTATAACTATCCACTTTGAGGGCGTCCCAGCATCACATACTCTTAGCAAGCCTTGAATTTACCCCTTTCATTTTCTATAGTAACAGTGAGGCCCAGAGGCGGAGGGAGACCTACCCAACACCTGCAGTTCACCCTGTGGTCTTGAATCCTAGCATGCCTCTTTCCATCTCATGGCAGGACCTCTTATGGGAGGCACTGGGTCTAAACGTAGCTCCAGTTGGTGTGCAAGTTGGTCCAGCATCATACAAAGGAAAGAGTTACCCCTCTTTCCTTCTCCTGGTTCCAAGAAACTAAAGAATCTAAGGAGAAAAATCTCCTTAGGGAAATTGAATTTGTTCTCTTCCCCAAGAATCCACGTGATTGGCTCCAGTCTCACCTGAGCTGATGGGTTTTGTTCTTGGGAAGGGAAGGAAATCTCACTCCCTTTCCTCCTGGCTGCCTTTGGCGATGTGCAGAAGAAGTCAGCTCTCTCCCAGGAAAGGAAAAAGGGTCACATTTAACTTTGAATGGAGAAGCATTAGGAGGACTCTTCCTTTCTAGAGTGGATACTTCCCCAAGTTCTCACACTGACCAGCTAGTGGCAACAGAAGATTAACTATAGAGAAAGAGAGCTGATTTTTCTGTCCTTGCAGCAGAGCGTGCAACCTCTCTGCCCAGAAAGAGGCAGGCAGCAAGGCTTATTCTGTTCTCTCCCCTTTCACTGGCTTTTCTCTACTGCCCGTAGTTCCTTTGGACAATGCTCCCCTCCAAAAAAAGACCTCCCGATTGAATGGAAAAGGAGTGGGGTGGTGTTGCACAGTGCAACATTCAAGACTGAAATATGCGTAGCTTCCTTATTAGCACATGGAAACATGTAAGTAGCCCAGTCTGTGAGTGGAAATAGGACAAGGATGTCGTATGTTGTAAACCGTTGGGGTTTTTACCGTGAGGGGGGACCACTTCTCCATCCCCCTGCTGCAGCCCCGGGTGGTCTGAGGGCTTAGTACTTCTTGCTAGTGCAATTTCAACAGTCAACCCACTGGTCTATCTACCTCTAGTCTTATCCTGTCTAATCCGTCCTCTGTACTTAAATGACGAGGTGATTGTATTAAAAGCCCAAATCTGATAATGGTCATCTTGTAAAGTGCTTCCCTGATTCCCATTGTTCTGAGGATGACGAATTTCACCCTCCCTATTGTAGAACAAGGTCCTTGATCACACTGTGGGTGCCAAAGTGTCCTGTACTGAGAACTTGTCCTCATTCCGAGCCTCTGCCTTACCACCCCCTGGGGAAATTCTTTCTCACTTCTCAAGACTGAATTCAAGTGTCAGCTTATCTTTGAAGCTATTCCTGACTCCTTCACGCTGGAGTTGAGCACTCACGACCCTGGTAACACTATCAATATAAAGACTGCTGGAGTAATAGCCAGTCCCTTAAGAATTCCTGAGCACCAGTGTGTGGCTGGCAGTGTTCTGCGTCTATGTGCTTAGGATACATCAGAGAACAAAAGGTCTCCGAATTTGGAGAGCTTATATCCTTGTGTGTGGGTGGGTGCGTGTTAGGGAGAAGAATAATAAACATAACAAGTAAATTATGCACTATGTGAGAAGATGATAAATTCTATAAAAAAAGGAAAAATGAAATAGAGAAAAGAGAATCAGAAGTTTTGAGATAAGAAGATCAGTTTTAATAGGAAGTGGGATACAGTGTGAGGAGATTAAGGAAGAATGAGAGATTGGAATAGAGACTTAAAGGAGACGAAGAAGTAAGCAGATATCTAGGAAAAGAACATTCCAGGCAGAGAACAGCTCTAGCAAAGACCTCACTCGGGACCACATGTCAAAGGGCAGCATAAAGGGACAAGGTGAAGGTCAGTGTGGCCAGAGCAGAGTGAGGAAGGAGGCAAGCTGGGCAGGAAGTCGGAGAGGAAAAGCAGAGCCAGGTCACGTGGGGCTGTGCAGACTGCTGCCAGGATTTGGGCTTTGCCTCTGAGTGAAATGGAGAGCTTTGCAGGGTTTTGAGCAAAAGAATGCCAAGATCTGACTTATGTTTCAAAGAATTACTCAGACGCCTCTGTAGAGGAGCAGCCATGGTGCAGAAAGGCCTGTAGGAGTCTGTTTTGGGGACAGGTGCTGGTGGTTTGGAGCAGAATGGGAACAGAACTTACACCGTGTGTCTCCTCACATGTCTTGCATTGTGTGCCTGTGCCCCCCACGAGCAGTGACTGAAGCTTCTTCATGTGTGGGGCTTCAGTGACCCCATCCTGGACACATCACAGGTGTTCAGGACATCTTAGAGAACTAGAACCCCGGGTTTGCCAAGTTTCCTCCTAGAATCCATAGTGGGTAAAACTGGAGAGGAGCTGTAATTCCACACGTCCATTAAGGGTTAGTTCAAATGTCACCTCTCCCACAGAGCCTTCCCTCCTCTGAGCTCCTGTAGCCATTCCCCTACCTCCTCCTGGCTCCTAATTATTTTGGAGTGTTTGGAGGATAGGCAATGAGACCGGTTTGCTTAGAGGTAAAAGAATACTGGGTTTGGGGAAGACCCTATCTTGAGAAGTTTGGAAGCCAGGTGAAGGATTACACCCTTCTCATCACAGCAATTAAAGAGGCATTGAATATTCTGGGGAGATGATACACCATGGTTCTGGCATTGTCCGATGTCAGAAATGGAGAGAATTAAGGACATCTAACCAAATGCTTCTATATAAAGATGGGGGAAGTTGAGGTCACTGAGACAGAGGCCAGATCTAATGACTCACGCGTGTTTTCCTCCCATCTTAGGGAAGGCAAATAGGACAATTGGGAGTGGGAGGAGCTGGAATTCCAGGGCTGTAAGGTAACTGACTTTATCATCCTGGCATGGGGTAACCTGTGAGAACAATGACCATTTATTGAACATGTTACTATAACCCAGGGGCCATGCGCCATGCTGGTCCTGTCTGTTAACTCATTTCATCTTTTCCACTATGCTGAAGGACTGATAAGGTTCATCTCAGGTGATAGGTGAGCGCTGAGGCCCAGAAGATTTAAGGACAATACCTAGGATCACACAATTGTTATATGGCTAAGCCCCATCTAACCCAGGTCTGTGGGGCTCTGCAGCCTATGTTCTGCCTGCCTCACAGGCTGCACAGAGAAGGGGTACTCTCCAATATTCATCTCCTGACAACCTCTTTAACTTATCTCTTCCTCTTTTCATTACAAGGAGTTGCAGACATTTCTTCTGTAGGAACTTCAGGAGTGACAGACTCTCGGGCCTGAGGGACTGAGCATCTTTTTTCTGTGCTACCAGGGGCTGACTCAGCACCTCCCAGCCCCTTCACTTGCTGCTTTGCTAAGCACCAGGACTCCTCTCCTACTCTATGGAGAGCCTAGTTTGCCCTGGACCCACTAGATAAGCTAATCCTCGTTTCTGTGGCTTTTTGGTTTCCTTCTGTCTTCTTTTCCACCCTGCTGCCTTCTCTCTCTTCATCTTCCCTCTTAACTCTTAGTGATTTTCCACCGTACGCTCTGCCTACTGGTACACTCGGGGAACTATGGTCCTTTGAGGAACTTGGATAAGCTCTATGTTCTTCTTCAAGAGATGGGCAGAGTATCTATTCTACCTGAGATAGGTACAGCCACTGTTTGGCCAGGTGAATGTTCTTGCCACCCCTCTGTTCGACCCCAAGTTGAATTTGCCCCACTAGTGCTACTTCACAGCATGTGCCGTGTTTGTGTTCCTACCCTGAACCTGGGATCTATATTGTGAACATGTATTATAATGCTGGAAATATCCGAATGACTACGTGTACTTCTAGAATATTACCGCTAGGTAAAATTTGCATCCCACCCTCCTTTACCTGGCAAAGACAAGTATGTTTTTCAAGGTCTTGCGGCTAATCCAAAGCCCAGTCCATTCTCTAGCCAAGGTCCATCCGTGGAGGCAGCGTGTTGGATCTGTGCCACACCTAAGGCCCAAAAAACTTTGGGATTGAATCCTGGACGAACCAATTGCTACCTTTAGACTTCTGTCTGCCAACTCTCTGAGCCTCTGCTCGCCCATCGGTAAGGGGAAGAAAACATGTCTCTGTGTTGCTGTGATCATTATGTCTGGAGAGCTCCATGTCAACTAAATTTTAGTCGATGCCGGGCATTGCACTCAATTCTTTTAACATACACTAAGCCTTACGATCCTGTTGCAAAGAGTGTGTGCAAAGCCCTAGCGTGGCATCTGGCACACAGTTTGGGCTCTGTGCCTCTTTGCCACCTGGAGTCCTTTTTAGGGAAGGATGTGGAGGTATGAATAAAGGATGAATGTGAATTCCCTTTCCCTGCCCCCTCCTTCCACCCCAGCAAGCTCTGCTTACTCCTTTCCTCTCTCTCCCTCCTGCCTCCCTAGCAAGGCAAAAAAGGATGAAATTGACCATTGATCTCTGCTCATTCTCCTGGAGCTGGGGGAAGCAGAACACTCCAGGGTCGTCTGAGGACAGTTTGGACAGAAAAGCTCTCAGAGACTGAGTCTAAGGCAGGTGGGTGTAGGGGGAGCAGGCAGGGCAGAATCCTCCCCTTCTGGTGGCGGCTGGCTGACAAAGCCTTGCTCTCATGCACCCAGGGAAGTCACGAGTGTCTTTGCAAGCATCCGAAAAGGGAAGGAACATTTCCATTAGCAGAATCAGCAGTAAAGAGATTTCCAGTCACAGTCATAGTTGCATTTGGGGGAATCGTTTCAGTGGTGGCTGTGGGTGGAGGAGGGAAGGGGGTGGGGTGGCAAGGAAAGGCACAGGGAGACGTTTGGTCTACTTGCACAGAGCTGAGAAAC
This sequence comes from Galagoides demidoff, assembly GCA_963574575.1. Lineage (NCBI taxonomy): Eukaryota > Metazoa > Chordata > Mammalia > Primates > Galagidae > Galagoides > Galagoides demidoff. Next base: position 7,826 of record CAUYQV010178663.1, read on the forward strand.
AGCCTGAGTGAGAGCCAGGTGCTAGACGCAGGCTGACTATTCCGGGGCAGGGCTGGTCTTTTGACAAACATTCCGGACCTCCTCCTTCCCTTCAGATGGACAGAGCGCCTTTCTAAGGGCTCCCCTCGGAGATTGCACCCTTATTCTGTGCCGCCTTTGCTCTCATTACCTGGATTACTCTTTTTAAGACTTTCCGAGCCAGAAGCAACTTCTTTGACTCCTGGGATTTGTGGAGGTGGGAACATTTCCAATTTATTTACCCCAGTCTTTCCTAAAGTTAGCTACTCATCAGAGTCATTTTAGAGCCCAGGCTTAAGGCCAACCCTGCTGAGGGCACCTGGGGAGAGGCCCTGTACTCTGTACTTGCCCAAGTGCACCCACTCCTTGGCTTGTCCCTGAAGAACCTCTGCACAGTTGTCCCTGTGCAGCTCTTCATTCCTCACTTCTTGGTGCTCCTTGTCTGTCTTGATTCTTCATAGCCTACATGATGACCTGCACATTTCTGGGGCAACGCGCACTTTCCAAGCCCCATTCACATCCCCAGAAGGGGAATGCTCTTCTCTATGGACAGAATGCTTTCCCCTGCCTGATGCACCTGTCCGTCTCGTAGACTTAGCTCAGCTGCTCTCTGCTCTCAGGCTTAGGCAGCTTCTGTGTGTTTTTCTGTACATCTATCCTCCTTTGATAGGGTTTCCATATTTAGCAAATAAAAATACAGGATGCTCAGTTAAACCTGGATTTCAGATAAACAATGAAAACTTGTTTGGTATAAATAGGTCCCATGCAATATTTAGAACATATTTATACTAACAAAATAAAAAATGTCCCCCTGATTATCTGAAATTCAAATTGACCTGAGTGTCCTGTATTTAACTTGGAAGGCAGCTACGATCACTGCTATACCAACCCCACAGGGATCCTGTGTTTCTTTCTCTCTCTTCCTGAATCACAGTACTGATCAGTGATTCTCCCCCTACACAGGCTGTCCCCACAACTTCCATCTCAGGAAATCAAAGTGTCTTTCACATGATCATGCAAGCTAAGGAGTCCCCTTCATCCTGTCCTCGCCACTTAGCCCTCCAGTCAGCCAGTCCTTTTGGTTCTGCCTTTAGAAGGGCTTTCAATATTCACCTCTGATAGTTTCCATCACCTTCATCCAGGCCACACCCTTTTCTCAGCCTTCTCACTGGTGTCCTGTTCCTTCTGTCCTTTCTTGATACCATATGGTTGTACACAGCCCATGGGCCATATCCAGCCCACTGCTTGTTTCTGTATAGCCCATAAGTCCACTTTTTTACTCATTGAAAACATTAGAAGAATGATATTTCTTGACATGTGACAATTATATGAAATTCAGATGTCAGCGTCCATAAGTAAATATTCACTGGAACACAGCCCCACTCATTTGCTGATGTGTCATCTGCGGCTACTACTGCTCTACAACTGCAGAGTCAAGTCTGTTAGCCACAGACAATGTCTGGCCTGCAGAGCTTCAAATATTTATTAACTAGCCTTTGACAGAAGAAGTTTGCCAACCCCTGTCCTATGCATGTACCAAAGCTGGAGCCATCTTTTCAAAAAATCAAGTTTGATTTTGCCACTCCCCAGTTTAAAACCTTCTGTTACTCCTCATTGCTCTTAGGATAAAATACTAGTTCCCTTTCGGGGTCTGAATCCAGAACAAGCTGCCTTCCTCTCTGAGGTTACCTTCCACTAGTTTCTCCCTTGCTTACAAAACTCAGATAGCACCTTCTCGAAGAAGTCTTCCCTCGCCAAGTAGCACCCTTGGAAAGCTCCTCCACCCTCACCCCCCTCACCACTGTAACTTTCTGTCCCACTGATTTTCAAAAGTCTGTATCTGACAGTGCCTTGAAGGTGGGGAGTGTGTCTTACTCAAGTTTTTGCTCCCTGAATGATGTATTGTAGTTGAGGATACATCATACAGTAGGAACGGATAGATATTGCCAAGCAAAATGGGTAGGAATAGAGGTGATAGTTTGTGAATTCTACTACATCAGAGGGAGCCTGGCCTGCAGTGTATTCTGTTGATTATTAGGAGATTAGGAGGATTCCAGGAGCTAAAGTTTATAAAGTGTGTAGAGCAGTGCCTGGTATTTAGGAAATTCCAGCGACGAGTTTGTCTGTGCCTTAATCCCTAGTGCCGGCCCTTGCCCTATCTCCTGTGCCTCTGGACAGACCATAGGACAATTTGAAGGAAGCTTGTGGCAAAGATCCCCTGGAACCCAGGGACAGGGGAATGTGGCAGGGAGGACTAGAGCTGGCAGTCCTGGGTTTAGAGGCCAGGTCTGCTGGGGGTCTGTGGTCAAGTGTCTTCCCTTTCTGGGCTTCCCTGGTGTCTAATGTGATGAGAGTAAACAAAGTTATTCTTGGGGATCCTCCCTGCGGTGAGCAGGAGCACACACAAGTGTCAGAGAAGGTTCCTTCAGGGTGCTTCTGAGGCTGGGGACATAACTGGATAAAGCTGGCCTTCCTCCTTTCCTTCTGTCTGCATCCTTCCTGTGGCTTCTACAGAGAAAACCCTCAGCTCTGAACCCAGGTGTAACTGGAGTGTTCAAGCCCAGTCTCTTACTAATTTGTTAGGGAATCTTCTTCAATTACTTTCTCTCCAGCATCCCCCAGGGAGGAGGCAGCCTGGAGAAGCTGCCCAAAGTAACCAATTACCTGTCTACCCCTGGGGGCTTCTCCTGTGCCTTCCGCCCTTTCTCTCTCCTGGCCTCTTTAAACCATCTCTCAAACCACAGAGCCCTCCTGGGAATTGCCCCCCATTCACCTGCCTCTCTGCTTCCAGCCAGGGAACAGAAGGTCTCTCCTCCCCAGAAAGGACAGCAGCTGGGAAGGCTGGTGGCTCCTAAAGAGCAGCAGCTGCAAGCCTAGGAAATCCAGACAGGTTTTGCAAGGCTGGTTACACACACAACTGCTCTGGCTTTGGAGTCAGAGTCTTGGATTCTAGTCCTGTTGTTGACTTGCTGGGTGACCTCAAATAACTGAAGTCCCTCTAGGGCCTTAGTCAAGATGAAGTGAATATTACCAGATCCAGCTCTCTTTCAGGAGAGTGAATAGGATTGAGCTGCACTTGATATCCCATGAGGGAGGAGAAATTGTCCAGTCTGGTTTGCTCTTGGGGTCCCAGGTGCCACGGGCTGTGCTCATTAGAGCAGGCACTCAATAAGTGTTAGCTGAATGAATGAGTGATGTGTGGAAACTAGTGTGGTCACATCGTCACTTTCTACTTCTGTATTCATGTAGACATTGCTAATCAATCACTTAATGACAGCCTCAGATTCTTACCCAATGCAATGCCTCATCAATCACTACGAATCAATTGGGGTTAGCATGGGAGATGGATTTTATTCACATCCCATAGACTAAACCAGTTCACCTGAAGATCAAGGCCTCCTTACCTGGAGCTAAGCCCCCTCACTCATTATTCTTCCATCCTAGACCTTGTGCAGGGTCCCTGATGGCACAGAAATGCAAGGACCTCACAGTCCGTTGGGATAATAGCATTTGCACTTTTTTATAAAACTCCTTTTTAGGAGTATTTTTAGTAACCCCACAGTCCAGATGAAGAAATAGCCCTTCAGAGAGATCAAGTCTACTGCACAAGGTCACATAGTAAATGGGATTAGCTACATTTATAGGGGAAAGGATACTTTGTAGCCCTGTCATGAATGGCACACCAGAATAACTCAGTGTAAATGGAAGAGATACAGTACAAGTAAGTATATAACTATTGAAGTAAGAAAAAAATTACTTGGGTGCCATGAAAATTCATCTCTCATATAATAATTTGGGAAACAATGATCAGCCCAAGCACAGAGATGAAGATATTCCTCTAAAATTCAAATTTTGCTCGCGAAAATGTCAGGTTTCCTCACATATTTATATATATTTAACATATCTTTCTAGCCTTGTAACCACCATCTTTTAAGAGCTAGCTTGAATGTCCCTTCCCTGCTTCTAAGGTGACTTTCCTGTTTTCCCCAAGAGCAGTTCTTTCTCAGGCATTTTGTATATTTAGTGCAGCCAGTATTTTCATGGAAGGATTGCGATTGTCAGTCTTTCTGGCTAGTCTGTCAATCTTCTAAGTTAAACAGCATTTGTTTTTAATATCCATAACTCCAGCAGTTAGTACATGCATGTTTATTGAATTTTCCACCTTAATTTTTAATTTTAACCAAAGGAATACACGCTTGTTGGAACACAGTCATGCAATTCAACAATATTATGAAGAAAAGAGGTGTAAGTCTCTCCTCCTCTCACACTCGTCCCCAAAGGTGGGCGTGATGAACAGTTAGCTAGGATGCTTGCGGAAGGTGGAACAGACATGGGCCTAAACAGCCACCTTTGGGGGGGCAACAAAGGGGAAATGACTTGTCTATCCTGTCCGCAGCTTCAGGGCAGCTCAGAGGTGTTCATGAAATTGTTTTTTATTAGGGTATTTTTTTTTTTTTTTAATGGGCTCCATCATAGACTGGGGATAGGGAAGTTTAGCAAAAGAGATACTTTTATCTGTCTTAACACTGGGGCTCTAATTTCACTGGAAGAAAAGACTCCATAGCTTTGAAAAATTGTTTTTGAAATGTGGCACCATGCCTAAACCCCAGCAGCAGCCTCCATTCTCCATGTATAATATATTGGAAAGAAGATGGTTAAGCTATATTTTATGGAGATAGCTTGAGTGGAGGAAGCTCATTGGCCATCTTATAATTAACATTTGCTTTACAAAGCCACCCTGAACATGGCCAGGCACCAGAGTTTACCTCCAGATTTCCTTCAGGACGCAAGAAATGTTCTGCTTTACTATTCTTTGCTTAATTTATACACACACACACACACACACACACGCACACGCACACACACACGCACACACACGCGCACACACACACATGCACGCACGCACACACGCACACACACGCGCACACTCACACGCACACACACATGCACGCACACACGCACACACACACGCACACACACGTACACGCACGCACGCACACACACGCGCGCGCACACACACGCACACACACGCATACACACACACGCACGCACACACCCCACATACATTCACACATACAGATGCATATGTGAGAGAGGGAGAGGGAGAAAAGTTGGAATTTGATGATTTTTCTGTTTCAAGAACTAGAAGAAAGTCAGCAAGGGAGGAGCTCGAAAGGGAACAGTTATCACAACCAGTCGGAGGCGGGTATCTCTTTCTTTCTGGCACAGCCTTTGACATGATTGCTAATGCAAGTCTTCTCTTTTTCTTCCTTAAACTACTCCCTTGAGTGGGGAGACAAACTATTCTGGGGAGTGCTCCCTGGGTTAGGTCGAGATGATGTTAGAAACCTTTGTTCCTGAAGCCATTTAGATAGGTCAGTTAGTAGGGAAAGTCTATTAAAGCAGACAATCATAAAAAAATAATAGATGCCCTTTAAACATTTCACTTTAACTCAAAATACCTAAGTGTGCCTGCATTTGCCAATTGTTGGATGTAGGCCCGAGGCCTCTTCTTTGAGGCTGGGTCAGCTGATTGGAGTTCCATGCCCTGCGTCTTGCATAGATGGTGCTCATGACGCACCTGATGTGATCTCCAATGTGGCTTTTGTTAAAGGGACTAAGCAGTTCAAGATGCTCGCCAAGTCATTTTTCTAGGATTTTTATGAGTCCTTTCTAACTTTTTATAGTTGTTGCACCTGATCTAACTCGATAGCATTAAATGACTTTACCTTGTTTTTTTTTTAATAGTAAAATCAACTTAGTCCTCATAGAAACCACTTTGTATGCTCATAAATTTTTAATTTGCCCAAGATTTCATTAAGTCTTATAAGGATAAGAAAAACAATGAGCATAAATAGGTTTAGAAAACACGCTGGCTCCCTGTAAAAATGAAGTCAGCTGGTGGCAGAGTCCTTCGAGAATCTCCCCGCCTTAGCAACTGAGCGTTCAGGGCTGTGGGCCCCCTGGGTGTTCTGCACAGATAACGTGAAGCCCAGGCTAATCCAGCGGTTGGTGGAAAGCTTCTGAAATGCATACGTTTCAGGGTGACAGGCATTAAGTCATGGCCATTTTAGTGGTTGAGGCTTTAGATATAATTTTATCCAAAACTGACTGAAAGGGGAAGAAACAGCATTCCAGAGATGAGTCAGGAGCTCCAGTCATTGGACCCTGGGAGTTCACGGCCCTTCATAGGACTCCAAGGCAGTCGCTCCTAAGGTCTTATGCTTTGGACTGGTTTTAGGGAGGTGTGCCAACGATGTTCCCATTTCATAGATGGGAAAACTGTGGTTTACGTAAGTGAAGTGGCCTGGCACTGTAGGCAACTGTTGAACTCCCAGATCACACGGACTTCCTGAACACCGAAGTATGCTGCACATTTCTTTGCTCAGGGGTAGTTTTTTAGTATTTTTAGGAAGTAATTCAACATTGTCTAATACTTTTTTAATTCATTACTACACTTGAGCAGGGATTCCTCTTCAAGTCCCCTTCACTCTCCCCACATACACGTATCATTTCTTAGAGGCTCTTTGGAACTCTGCCTATCCAAATCAATTTAGGAGACAGAGTCTCGTTCTCTTGCCCAGGCTTCAGTGCCATGGCATCCCAGCTCACAGCAACCTCAGATTCCTAGGTTCAAGTGATCCTCCTACCTCAGCCTCCTGAGTAGCTGGGACTTTGGGTATCTGCCATAGCACCTGACTAGTTTTTCATTTTTTCTGCTTTTTTCTCACTCTTGTTCAGGCTAGTCTCAAATTCCTGAACGCAAGTGACTCTCCCACCTTGGCCTCCCAGAGGGCTAGGATTACAGGTGTGCCCAGCCAGATTATCCACATTTAGAATTCTCAGAGCTGTCCAGCCTCCACCAGACCAGCCCTAGAGTCTCTCAGAGGAAGAGCCAGACCCCTCTGGCTCTACAGAGACTGCTGCCTTGCCTAAAGATGGGACTGAGGCTGCTGGAAGACCAGCCCGGTGCTGTTCTTTCCCCTCCACTGGACTTCCCGGCATGCCTCCCTGCCGAGGAGGGTCGCACAGGTAATGAGAGGGCAGTGTGTGTGAGTGGGCTGCCAAGATTCCCCGTGCTTTATGAGGTGCAGAGTATAATTCAAAACCTATTTTGGGGATGTCTCGGCTCATAAAATCTCCAGCAGGAATGGCCAGGAATTTGTTTTGACTTCCCTAGCACATGTTTTTTAAATACCTATTCTCCCATCTCACTATCCTTTTTTCTCTGCTTCCTTTCCTTCTACCTAATTCTCAGGGACCCAGCCCTGGTAGCTTTGTGAGGGCAAACAGTGGGGCTGGCATCGGGAGAAGGGGTCCTGCCATGGAGGTAAAGGGCCTGACAGATGGTTGTAGAAAAGCTCTCCTCTGCCAAGACATTGGCTCGGAACATGACTTCGGGGATCTGCCTTCCACAATGATAGTTAGAGTTTTCAATGCCGTTCTTACTGTGGGCAGATTGAGGCTCCTGTTCAGCCCTCTGCCTTGAACCCAGGAGCAGCTGCACCTGCTGAATCTCCGCCCCCTCTTCATGTTATGTCGTCCCTCTCCTAGTCTGCTCCTCTTTCTTCCTTCTGGTAGATAGTTTATGTGCTACCTGGAGACTTATTCCTCCTTCACGTGGAATTGTCAGCGGCTCCCTGCTGCTTGCTAGATTGACAGCCAATTCCCTAGCATGGGAATCCTCCCCAAAGGATTAAACCCACCTGTTATCCTCCTCTCAGTCCCTCTCCCTTTATTGCTCCGAGAAAATAAGCTGTATTTCCCTGTTTCTGTAACTCCACTGAAGCTGTGTCCTCTGCCAGGGGCGCCCTGGCTCTCTTGCATTTCTGCTGGTGGAAGTCTGTCTGTCCTTCATAAGCCATTTTCTTTCTGGACATTTCTATTCCATATTCCCTCTTCCTCTTTCCTTCCTCCTCCCATTCAGATTTGGATAACTTTATTCAGAAAACTTTATTTATGTCTGTCTTAGGCCCCCTCCTTTCTATTGAGATGTTGATGTCTCTTTCTCCTCCACCTGCATAGTTCAGTCTGGTGGCCACTAGTGACATGCAGCTACTGGACATTCGAAGTGGGTTTAGGGTGACCACAGAGCTTACTTTTTCAATTGCACTTAACTTTCATACATTTCACTAGTAGCCTCTCATGCTAGTGTCTGCTCCTCTTGCGCAGCACAGATACAAAACATGTCCACTAGCACAGAGGGTGCTGTCGGAGAGCACCACCTAGGAAATCCTCCCGGGGGAGGAGGGAGCTTACCTTTTCTGTCTCCCGCTGCCTGGTGCCAGACTTGTTATTGAGTACATGCTAGCACACGTTGGAAGAACTGACTTCTGTGGCAAGACCGTGACACCAGTAACCCCAAAGTGACCCAGTTTTAAGAAGGAAGTTCAAAGCAATTTATTTTCAAAATGCATCAAGGTTTGCTAATAACAATATTGCATCCCAAGCTTTCATTTGCAAAGTCTGGTACCTCTTCGAGTCCAGGATGTCTAAGATGAATCCATTAATCACACGTGCTGCTAGGAATTCCGGGCCGTGATGGGTCACTTCTCAGCCAGGGTTTTCCTTCCCATCTCCTCCTCCTCCCTCCACACTGCAGAGCCTACTCTTTCCAGAAACTGGGCCTTAGGGAGAGGGGCCCCAGGAGCTCTTGGCCCCTGTGAGACAGGTGCAGATGGAGCTGTCTGACATGAATGCACAGATCTGAGCTTCCCTCCGTGTTTTATGGAAGATTTATGAGTGTTCCCTGGAGCAAGAACTCCTGCACACTCTCCCCTGTGTGTGAGGCATCAGGCTGGAATGCAAGAGGCCTCCTTTCTTTTCTTCTCTCACCTGCTTGCCTCATTCTTCTCTTGACTTCCTCAGTTTCCCTTCTCACCTTCTCTTTGATCTCTGTCCTCTCCGTCTTCCCTAGGGTCTTGCTCTCCTTTTCTCCTTACTCCACATGTCTCTTCTTCCCTCTTTCTGCCTTTGTGTAGGGGGTGTGTATGTGTGTTTTTCCTGCATCTCCAGACCTTTCTCTCAGTGTCTGTCTCTCTCCCACAGTCCTGGGTTCTTTCTAGAGTCTCAGACACAAGTCACTCTTGTCCCCTATGCTGGCTAGAGAGGCCAGCCCAAGCTTCTTGTTGATGTGCATGACCTTATCCCCAGCTCAGAGCTGGCTCCTCTGCTCCGGTCCACATGTCCCAGGGTGGTATTTGCAGCAAGGCAGTGCAGTGAGAGTCTTGACTGAGGGGGGCAAGGCCTTGTAGGGTGCAGACCTGGCTTCCTTCCAGGACACTCACACTCCTAACAGGTTGCCTCTTTGGCTATCTCTGTTATCAAACGTGATTCCAAATGTCCTGTGTGACCTTGGAGGCCTCAGTGACCGCTTGGTCTATCTTATACAAATTTGGCCATGACCTTGAGTTACAGGGTGAGAGGGGTTTTTGAAACCAGTTAGTAGAAAGGACCTGAGTAGAGTTGTCTCTTCTTGTGCTAACTATTCAAAGCTCTTTTCCTGTGACTGTTGGACTCGCCTTTCTTAGCCTCCTCGGCTGCTCTTGCACTATTCATCACCAGTTCATGTTTTTAAAGCTTCTTACCTCAGGGCATTAGAAACATCTGGAGAGTTTTGGAAGAAAAGTTGCAAGACTCATAAACTGTCTTCAGAGCAAATCTTTTCTAAAATTTCAACTCTTGGTTGTGACTGACAGTGAAAGGCGTTTGAGCCAAGCTAACCTATCCCCCATGTTGCTTTCTGATGGAAGCAGAGGAGACTGAGTTTGACCTTAAGGCCATATGCCCAGTTAGGCTACCAAGGTTTAGTAGTCCTTCAAAATAGCAATTGATATTGAGTCAAGAGGAGCTCTCATTTTGAAAACAAAACAAACGAAAGATACAAAACAAAGAAGGGGGAGAAGGAGAGGATCATGGCAGAAGAGCAAACAGGCTTGTGACCTTTTGAGCTGTCTGTTGGGTAGATTTAGTCTCTTCTGGAGCAGATTAGAGCTCTCTCGTTTAATCTTTGGGTTTCTCTTTTAGTTTCCCCTCATTTCCACATTTAACCTATAGCCAAAGCTTATTGATTTTCCTCCCAACATATCTTTTGAATCCACCCATTTTGTTTCATTTCTATCCTGGTACAAGTTACCATCGACTTTGACCTATAATTCCACAGCCTCCTAATTGGTCTCTCAGATTCTCTCTGGCTCTTAATCTCCACACAGACCTTCCCAGTCTATTCTGAGGTGCTGCCAGAATGGCTTACAAACGTGTGTATCAAATCATGCCTCTTAGCTGTGTACATTCATGATGACGTCCATTGTGCTTATAATGAATTGCCTGGTCCCTAACTAAGACCTAAGAGATATTCACCCTTAGCTCACTGAATTCATGGGAGATTGGTCCCAGGACCTAAAGCCCTGCAGATACCAATATTCAAGGTTTTTCAAGTCCCTTATATAAAGTGGCATAACGCGATTGTCCCCTCAGTGTCCACCAGTTCTACATCAACCTTTGTGCAGTTGCCCTCCTTATCTGCAAGTTTCCATCTTACTGGGTTCAGTCTGAGAATACAAAACCTGTGGATACGAAGGGCCAACTATACTTGAAGAGATAGTTTTACAAATACCAGGACCTGAGATATACTCTAGGCTGACTAACTCAGTATAGCTGGGTGAGACACTTCAGCAGTTTCTTACAAACCCGGGTATACTCTTCCCATACAATCCTGCAATCTCACTCTTAAAAACTCACATCTATACAAGGATCTGCATGTGAATATTTGTAGCAGCTTTATTCATAATGGTCAAAACTTAGAAGCAGCCAAGGTTATCTGTCTATAGGTGAATGGATAAACAAATCGTGGCACATGCAGGCAGTGGTATATTTTTCAGCCATAAAAATAAATGAGCCATCAAGAGACAAAAAGGCATGGAGGGGCCTTAAAAGCATATTGCAAAGTGAAAGAAACCAATCTGAAAAGGCCACGGACTGTATGATTTCAATTATATGACATTCTGGAAAAGGTAAAACTATGGAGACAAGAGAAAGATCAGTTGCCAGGGGCTGGGAAGGATCAGCAGGCAAACACAGAGGATTCTTTTTATTTTATTTTCTCTCTCTCTCTCTCTTTTTTTTCTCACCACTATACTAATGAGAACAGTGGACTCTGGGGTACTGAAACTCTACTGTACGTATGATACAGTAAGGGCAAACACATGTTATATTTGTCACACATGTAGCATGTACCCCACAAAAGTGAGCCCTGATGTACAATACGGACTTTTTGGCTCAGCAGTTGGAACAAATGTACCACAGCGATGCACGGTGTTAGTACTAGGGGAAATGGTGGAGGTGGGCTAGCAATTATATGTGTGTGAGAATTCTCTGTACTTTTTGCTCCTTTCCTATAAACCTTCTCTAAAAATGGCTAATTAAAGTCCTAGCTCCTACTGTAGGCCAATTAAATCAGAATAACTGAGGCTTGCACCTAAGTGTTGTTCTGTTTGTTTTTGTTTGCAATTTGCCTGGGTAATGTCGGGCATTCACAGCTGTGGCCGGGGTTGAGCGCTGCTCTGTCAAGCCTTTCCTGTGTCCACCTGCACTCTGTCAAGCCTTTCCTGTGACCACCGGCATTCTTGTTGCTTGTTCTTGCTTTCTGGGGCTCCAGGGAGGCCCCCCGAGTTATTCAATCTTATTTACTTAAATAATTAGAGCCCAGGTTCATCCCTCTGCTCCATAACCTTTCTCCCAATACTTATTCTTTTTTTGTCACTCAGTTATTCACATTGTATTTGGGTATCTGTTTATCACATTTATTGTCTTTAGACCAAACTCTTTGGGGACAGGGACCTTGTCTGTTTTGTCCAACAGCGTATATGCCCAGTGCTTCTCAAAGTGTTTCACAAATATTATTCAGTACGTGTTTACTGACTGAATGAATGAGCAAAATGGATAGATGCAGAAGTTCAATGTGCTCCTTCCTCCAGCCTCCATGTAGGAAGGCAGAGCAGATGATCGAGGAAGAGTGGCAGGTGATTGGAGCTAGGTATGACAAAGTGTGCCCTTATCCCCCTTCCCCTCCCTGGAAAGGGCTACAGAGCCCCGAAATAATTTCCTTAATGACCCAGGAGCATTGCCCTCTATTCCCTTTGCCCTCCAGCTGCGGCCTGAATCCTGAGCTTTAGTAAGGGAATGCCTGAGTTGAATTTGTCTCTGTCATTTTCATTTTCTTTCTGTGCAATAAAGTTAGTGATCGCTTGGTCAAACTGCAGTATAATGCAATTAGGCTTCTGCGTTCCCATCTCCTTCAAGAGCCTGGGGAGTGACTTCTGCTGCTGCTGGAAACAGCTCTGCAGTCAGTGAGCTTAAAGAAGAAAAAACAAAAGTCCTCCTGCCCCTCTGGCTGCCCTGTTTGCTGATTCTTTTGTATAGGAGGATTAACTTACCTTTGGATTGTGAGCAAAGGGGAGAGGGATGGCAAAACAGGTTAGTCACAGGTATTTGCTGAAGCAGGGAGAATTGCAAAAGAGTCTTTTCATCATTGCTTGGGTGGGGAGAGGAGTACACACATGCTATTGGAGTACAGTTAGGGTGTAGTTAAACATTCATCTTGTTTTTGTTGAGCTTGAGTTCCATCTTCTGGCATTATGTCTGTATTTTTCTTTTTATTTTGTACATTCAATAAATTATTGTATGATCAATAAGGAGTGACTGATGTCATATTTATGAGCAAGGACTCCAAGGGAAGGGGAGCCTGTGATTTCAGATGGAAGTTATCTAGAGAGGATATATCTCTAGTCCTATGAAAATGGAAATAAGAGGTTGGAGAAAGAGACAGAATACTTGGGATAAAGGACCTGGCTAATGTGCATCTATAAATAGTCACCAGCCCTGGCAGCCACAGACTGTGGTCAGAGAGCTCTGATTTTTAACTTCAGCTACATTTCCAACTCTGGGTACCCTGACCAAGCCATCCATGCATTCTAGGTTATATCAGTTGGGTTGTAAGCAAGAGAAGCCAACTCTATTTATTTAAGCAAAGGAACTTTATGAGAAAGATTTGGAATGGATCATAGAAAGTTGAATCAGGACACAGTCTCATCAGAGCAGCCCCTGCCCCCCAGGATAAAAGGGCTCCACGTGTCTGTCTATCTTTTCCTTCCCCACTCCCACCATTATTCATAGTTCCTGGGAGAGTCTGATTGGCCAGCCTCACCTGATACATACCTGTCCCCTAGGGGAGAAGGGCACATCTGGATTGGCACTCCCTCTAGGGTGCACGTGTTGAGGAGAGGTAGCTTTTGAGAGGCGGGTCCGGGAGATGGTAAATCTTTGCTGGGTAGCTAAAGCAGGACGTGGGCTCCTCAGGGGCCTCAGCCTTCTCATCTCTAAAATGATAGTGGTTTGCCAAATCCTCTTGGTGGCTTCAAGGTCTTCCTTCAGTGGAATCTTGGACAGCTTCTGTGAACAACAGAGGGGAGCATGACTTCTCTGGCTGATGCAGGGGCAAGAAGCCCTTCTCTCTAGGCCTTTTCTTCCTGCCCCTGCTGAAAAGGTTCTTGAGCTCCGTGAAGTACAACTGGGTACCACTGGGATCTAGCGTCTTTAGGGACCTTTTCCACTTTGTCCTTCACATCTTAATAGAGCATCAAAGTCAAGGGCTTTATCGCACCTGATGTAGAGAAGGGGTCTGCTCCCAGAAGTGGGTACAAGACCTCATGACCTTTATGTGCCTGGCGAAGGTGAGGACCTTGCACGCTGGCTGTACCTGCCCTACAAGGCATCTCTCTCCAGCAAGAAAGAGGCTTTGCCTTGGCAAAGTAATGCTGGGAAGTTTGCACACCTCCTGGTCCAAGCTGCCTTTATGCCTCCAGTTTCATGTCCTTCTCCCTGTGATTCTATCCCTTTCCATCTCTTCTGGTCTTCTAATTTTTTTCTTTCTTTTTTTACTTCTGCCTCTGGGCCTTTCAACAGGCTGTTTCTTTTGCCTGGATAGTTCTTGCCTCTACCCCTTTTTGCCTGACTGACTCCTGCTCATTTTTCAGCCACTTAGTTAACATCTTTCCCTTAAAGAAGCCTTCTTGAATTCTCAGGTTAGAGCTGGGCTTCTCATGCTATGTAAAACTCCTGTTACGGGAAGCATTTAATCACAGATTTTATTATCTTCTTGTTTCCATCCGATGTTTATCTTTTCCACTTTTACTCACTGGAAACTCAGTGAAGGCAGGAATCATGTCTGTATTATGTAGTAAAAAAGATGTTTGTGGAAGAAGAAATAAATACACGGGGTGCCAAAAAATGTAAACACATTTTTAAGAAAGAAAAAGAGTCTTAAAATTGTAATACTCAAGTCATTTTTGACTTCTGCAATTACAAGAGGTACAAGGTACAGTATACAAGATAACAGACTGTATCAGTATATATTGAGTGTTACAATTTTTGTGCAGTGTTTTCCTTTCTGAAAACATGTGTACATCTTTTGGCACCCTCTCTGTAGTGTGTAGTTTAATACTTAAATTATTGGGTCAGTTCAGTGAGCCTTTATTGTGCACCTTTTGTATATCAGGTCCTCTCCTGGGGGGTGGGGGCGGATCTCTCAATAGAACATAGATACAAGCCTTTATGTTGCCCATGTTTGGGGGCAGGATAGTTTTTCTGTTCTTCCATTTAATCTACACACTACCCACTGGAGGTCAACACCGCATAGACCATGAGACCCAGAGAGGTCAAGGGACCTACATAGGGTAACGCAGTGAGTGGGTGGCAGGGTGAGGATTAAAGCCTGAGTTTCCTGCTGCCTGGCCCAGGGCCTTCTGCTTTTTCCATTCTTGCAGAGAGTAATTGAATTAGTGGAAATGGACTTTCTTGGTCAATACAAAATGCGGCCCTTTCTGATGATCCTAGGGAGAAAGTGATTTTAACTAGGCCAAGTTAAAGTGTGTGGGTACCCGAGCAGGGAGATAGGGGTTGCTTAGCAGAGGAGGCTGCTGAGGACATGTGGGTTCAGTGGTCCTCTGGGGACTGAGGGACTGAGCTGGCATCCCAGAGTGGCATCTCTGCCGTCACAGACGTTCATCTGGGATCCTACAGCTCCACGGTGACGTCCCAGACCTCACCTCCCTCTTCCTGTCCCTACCCCCTTTCTGGCTTCACCTCACTTCCCACTGCTTTCTCGGCTCTCTTGCCCAGAAGTACAGTCTGAAGGCAGCTGGTCCCAGTAACGTTGACCCCACACACAGCGATCGATCCCCAAGCACTGCAAAGGCTGCGTAGCTTAGTTTAGCCCCTGGTGGCTAAACAGACCACGCAGCTGCCTTGCAGAGAGACCCGCTGGCCAGGGCAGCGGAGTGGGTGCACATCGTTTCCTCCTGACTCTCCGTCTTCCACCTCATTTAACCTCCTGGAGGCTGTCGGCAGCTCCGTGTTAACTGAGAATAGCTGCTCATTTCCAGCTCTCTCCAAGCTCGTAGCAGAGGGTGGTCCTGATAAAGATACAGTCTCCTCTGACTGCAGGCAGAGTTTCTATGATTGTGGGACTGGCTTTATTATTTTCTTCTTGTCTGAGTATGAAATGTCTGCTTTCATTTTTTTTTTTCTCCTTCCCTCCTGATCTTTGTCAAAGAGTGACAGCTTCTCTAATTAGGCAGTTGAGAAGGTAACCTTAGCAACTTAGAGCTGGCAGCGGAGAAAGAGACAGGGTTCCAGGGGCCCTGTTGCCTGAGCGCTGGGCGTTCTGGGCAAGGGACCACGTCCCTCCATCCATTATCAACCTCCACCGTCGCCCTGTTAGGGCTGCTCCAGAGCTTCGGGGGCATTTGCTGCAGCCACAGGGAATTCAGTCACAGCCTCACCCGCTTTTGATCAGGGATTAGAACTTCTGAGTGAGGAGAATATTCTACACCTCTCTCTCTGTTCTTCTGCCTCTAGTTAGCTCCTCTTTCTGTCCTTTTCACCACTTCTTCCTCTCTCTCTTTCTCTCCCTCTCTTCTTTTTCAATTTCCCTCTGTCTTTGCTAGGATGTCAGACAGTACAGATTTTTGGCTCCTTGGTTGAGCTGAAAAGCCCTCCACCAACCACTTGTGGGTCTCGGTGGAGCAGTTGTCAGTATGTTCCGTCTGGTCTTACACACCCCTCATCTCTCCTCATCCCCTTCCAATGTTTCAAAGCTCTTCTCTGAAAAATCTTTTCCATGTAATCTCCCCATTTCTCCCACATCCTCCTGTTCACACTGATTTCTCTCTGCCCCAAACTCCCTAATATTTACTATCTGGACCACATACTCTAAAACACTTTTTACACAAAAATTATTTATTTTTTACATATCTAGTTTTTTGAATCTGATTTATGCCTCCCAGGGATGAAGGGATCATATATTCCCTTATGTTCTTTTAAGTTAGCATATTAATAGAAATGAAGGGCACTTATAATTCCTGTGCTTACTCTGAAATAAAAGGAATGCTATGATTTTTGTGCCCCAAATGAAGGCTCCAGAAAGTGTCAAAAATTAGAAGATTAGGATGGCACCTGTGGCTCAAAGGATTAGGGCACCAGCCCCATATGCCAGAGACGGCAGGTTCAAACCCAGCCTCAGCCAAAAACCACAAAAAAAATTTATAAGATTATATAACCAGAGGAGTTCATTATGATGGGTACTCGGTCTACTGGCACTGTACTATGGAGAGGAAAGAGGGTATTGAGGAACTATTTGTGGGTGTCCATCTTCCCATTTCTCTTCCCCCCACTATTTCCAAATTCCCTTTCATCCATTGATCTGTCTACTCATCCCATCCTACCACTGATTAATCTATCTTCCAACCATCCATCCTCCTGGCCTCCCCTCCATCCACCATCCATCCATCCTACCATTCCTTCTGCTAGGAATTGAAGTAGGGATGGGAAAAATAAAGGGTACTCCCAACTCTAACCCCAAAATGCCATCTGATAAAACCAATGAGACAATGTCTTGTCCTTCTCAGCAGGCAAGAGCAGAGAATTCTAAATCTGGGAGCACCTTCAGAAAACTGTCACACTCAGCCCTGTTGGTCTATATGTAGAGACCATGGCCTAGAGCAGGTGTCCTCAAACTACGGCCTGCAGGCTACACGCAGCCCATCTAGGACATTTATCTGGCCCACAGGGTGTTTTTGCCACCGCTGCCTGTCTTACTTAGCAGCCAACTTGTCCCCGGGCCCGTAGTCCGGTCCTCCAACAGTCTGAGGGACAGTGAACTGGCCCCATGTTTAAAACGTTTGCGGACCCCTGGCCTAGAGGGAAAGATTTGCTCAGTTACTCATCAAGTTAGTGGGAGAACCAAAGTTGGATTAAAACAATATTAGTGCTGAAATAGATAACTGAGTTTAACTCCTCCTCCTTTTTCACATATGGGAAAACAAGGTGCAGAGGTGGGAAGGAACTAATGCCACATGTTTAATCATTTATCTGATAGCAAAAGTAACATTTTAGCAAAGATCTCCTGATTTGGTTAAGTTCAAACATGGTGTTTTGCTGATATGAATAAAGGACCAGTGTTTCTCCTAGGTGAAGGTTATCTTGGGTTTTACATTTGTCTTTGAATCACCCGCCTTTTCCAATATTTCCTCTAACCAACCACCCTTCCTACCCCCAGACTTCCCAAGGCACCTTGAGTTCTGGGTGCAACCTGACTTGGCATCCATCTCTCTCCTGCAATCCATTGTCATCCTACGTGGCCATGCTACATGCTCACCTTCCCAGGACTGTCACCCCCACTTTGCCCAGCAGCTCAATCCCATTGCCCAGATTCGGGCAACTCAGGCAGTGCGGCAGCTGGCTGCTGGAGCCAGATTCCAGGCGCCTAGGAGACGAGGTTCTTGGCAGCTGACGGACGATAAGTGGAGATGTAAACGGTGATTTTCTGGCCCTTGAGCCCCTGCTCATGGATTTCATCTTCTAATGGAAGTGCAGTAAATAAAAGCCGTTTTCACAATACGCCAAGCAACAGGTCAGGAGCATCTGAGCTCTTGGAATTGTTAGAAGGGAGCTCAGCGTAACAAATCTCCCCAAATTGCACCCGGCTCCACTCGCATCATCTCCCAGACTGCATGTCCAAATTATTGTGCAAGGCACTTATTTCTGAGCTGGAGCTTTTGGACAATAAGGCGTGTAGGTGGGGGTATACTTACATTGCTTCTTGTCAAATAGAATTTTTCCCTATTGTCTGTTAGTGTGTGAGGCTTGATTGAATTTTATCCCTACTCCCCTTCCACATTTTCCTCCTTACTTTGGAGGCTAAATTTATTCTTCAAGCCTCCTCAAACCACACCTCCTCCAGGTAGGCACCCCTCTTACCCCACCAGTGTTATAAGTTAACTCTTTTCAATTAAAGTGAAGTTTCCATGTAGGGAAATACACAATTCTTAAGTGGGAGTTTCAGTGAGTTTGGACAAATGCATACAGCCATGTAACTAAGATTTCCAGCACCCCAGAAAGTTTCCCAGTAATCCCTTCCAGTCATTCCTCTCCATCACCCACAGGCAGTCACTGGTGTGACCTCTGTATCTATTCTTCAATTTTGTCATTAGTGGACCTCTTTATAAATGCATACATACAGTGTAGGGGTCTGCCAATTATGGCCTTTGGGGCAAATATGCCTCTTTTTGTTTGACCCATGAGCAAAGCATAGTGTTTACATTTTTAAGTGGTTAGAAAGAAAATCAAAAAAAAGAATGATATTTTGTGACATAAAAATTAAGTGGAATTCCAATTTCAGTGTTTATAAATGTTAATATTTTTGGAACACAGCTGTGCTCACCCATTGTCTATGGCTTTCACTCAATATTGGTAGAGCTGAGTAGTTGTGACAGGGACTGTCTAGCCCTCAAAGCCTAATATATTCACTGGCTGGCCCTTTGGAAGAAAAATTTTGCTGCCCTTCATATAGTATTCACTCTTTTGTCTCTGACATCTTTGCTCAGTACAGTGTTTTGGGGATTCATCTTCCATGTGTGAGGATGGCTCACAGGTAGGCATTTTTAATTCCTTTGGTCAGGGGTTGAGACTCCCTCCTTTGAACTCATGGAGCAGGCATGACACACAAGGTGGACTTTCCCCCCCACTGCCTCCCTCTGTGCCTGTGGCATGCAGTCCTGATCAATCATGGTCTATTTTCCTGCTGGGCCTGGCCTTGGCCTCAGAATTTGTCTTGACCCGGTGCTCTAAGCAGTCACTCCTAATAGATATGAGTTGGGTGTGTGCTAAAAGCTACTTGCCATCCCTAGCCTAGAAGCTTCCTGGTGTAAAGCAAAGATGCAGAGAACTTTGGAATCAGACAGGCCTGGATTTAAATCTCTATGGTGCCACCTGCCACCTTTGTGCATTTGGGTAAGTTACTTAGTCCCCCAGCCTGAATCTTGCTCCCTAATAGTCACGATAATAAAACTGATCTCACTGGTTTGTTGTGAGCATAAAAAAGAAATATCGATATAAAATACTATGTTCCATCCCTTACACATAGTAGGTACTAAATAAGTATTTCTGCCGGGCAGTCTCATTCAGTTTTCCCAAACCTGTGTCCCCTTCTGGGGAACCCCTCTTAAATGTCTAAGGCATCGTTCATTCATTTCCTCCAGGTATACACACCCCAATTCCCCACCTTTGACCTGCCATCTCCTCTGGCTTGGACTTCTGGAGTTGGTCACCTTCTGCCTTCTCCTTAACTCCCTATGATTCATGCTGCCTAGTACAGACGTAGAATATAATTGTTTTAACTTCCTGCATAAAACTCCCAGCAACGTCCCATTATTCTGAGGATAAAATAAAACCTAAAAGGTATCATGATCTGACCTAGCCTAGGGTACTGTCATTTTTCCCTTGGTCCCCATACTCCAGCCACGCTGAACTTGACCTCAGTTCTCCTTGTGAGCAACTCCTGCCCTCCCCTGTCACGTACACACTCCTTTTCTTTTGACTGGAACGCTGTGCTCATTTTTACCCTTTTTATCTCATTCATTCTTTTTTAAAATTCATTTTTCATTGACATGTATTTCATATGCCATAAAACTCACCTTTCAAAGAGGTATACAATTTATTTGGGTTTAGGATAATTACAAACTTGTGCACCTGTTACTACTTTCTGCCTTCAGAATTTTGCCACAGCCCCTAAAAAACCCCATAACCGTTAGCAGCCATTCCCCTTATCCCTTATCCCCTTCTTACAATCACGAATCTACTTTCTATCTCTTTAAATTTGCCTTTTCTGGACATTTCATATTGTAGAATCATATAATATGTGGTCCCCTGTGACCTTCTTTCACCTAGAAATGTTTTCAAAATTCATCATACTGTAGCATCTCTTAGTTCTTTATTCATTTTTTTTTTGCTAATTAATCTTTCATTGTATGAATATGCCACATTTTATTGATGGACATTTGGATTACTTCCATCTACTTTTTGGTTAGATATGCATATAAGAACATTTATTGTTAAAAGTTTTGCATGGACGTGTGTTTTTATTTTCCTTGGTTATCTACCGAGGAGTGAAATTCCTGGGTACTATGTTAATTCTATGTTTAACGTTTTGAGGAACTACCAAATGGTTTTTCTTCCTTCTGTTATTTTGGCGGGGAGGGGGGTTGGTGGGGAGAGAGAAGAAACAGGGTCTCACTCTGTTGTCCAGGTACAGTACAGGGACTTGATCAGAGAGAGCTCACCACAACCTCAGTCCCCTGGGCTCAAGCAGTCTTCCTGCCACAGTTTCCTGAGCTGCTGAAAATATAGGCACATGCTGCTGTGCCTGGCTGTTTTTGTTTGTTTCTGACTGTGTTGCCTGAGCTGGTCTCAAACTCCTGGCCTCAAGCAGTCTTCCCTCTTTGGTCTCCCAAGGTGCTGGGATTACAGATGTGAGCCATTGTACAAGGCCCCGAATGCTTTTTCAAAGCGACTGTTACCATCTTACCATCTCACACACAATGTATGAGGTTTCTGCTTGCTCCACGTCCTTATAACACTTGGCATTGTCTGTCTTTTTTTTTGCTTAGAACCTTCCCAGTGGGGGGAAGTGGTATCACATTCACCTAATGAATTCTTCCTTCTCCTTTAGAGCAGATCCAATACCACTCCCTCGAGGAAGATGTCCCCAGCGTCCCTACTGCCAACTAGAGCAGGTCTCGTTGTTTTTTCATAGAATCCCATGATCTTTTTCTACCATGCTCTATGCTTTTTGAGTTGAATATATATATTCATTTGTATGTTGCTACCTGACTGTGTGACCCCTATACTCACCTCTCAGCTCTGGGAGGGTAGAGGCTTCCTTTGTGTTAGAGGTTCTGGTGTGGCTCCTTGCCCCTGGTAAGGACTGTCGAGCCTGCCTTCACCTGCCGTATCCTCTCACAGCCTCTTGTTTCTTGCCTGCTAAAACCTTTTCTTCTTCTCTCATTGTTTCCTCCAGCCTTTAGCCTTGTTCCTTATCCATCTCCCAGGGAATTGTCATATGGGTCTTTATAAAATAATAATAATAAAAAAATCACACCCCTCCCTCCCCTTCACTCAGGAAACATCTTGGCAATCTATTACATTCCAAATAAGATTCAGCAATTTTACCCATTTCAATAGAAGCCCCCAAGGTGATAAATAAGAACTGTAGCCTAGTGCCAATAAAATGTATAGAGGAGAGAACAATTATGGAGATTTCTCTTTACTTTATCTTCTTTCTGAATGTTCCCCCTCGTTTTAAGTTGCTTGGCACACGTCGTACTTCTCCTAATGAGCTGCAAGCTCCTGGAGGGCAGGGAAATATCTTATTCATCTCTGGACACCCTACTAGGCCTCGCAAGTGCCTGGTTTGAAGCAACTGTCAGTAAATGTTTGTTTACTGGTATTAAATTGTATTATTCCTCCCAAGAGAAACATTTACATGCTAACCGACGCCTTCAAAAGCTTAACTGGAAGGATTAATGGTGGGATTCTCATCATCTCAAGGCCGGCTGGTTGAAAAGCTGTTTTTGGAGCCAGCTGATCTCCATCACCTCACCTCCTCAGGGCTGCCTCCCCTTCCTGGTGAACTTGGGGCTAGTTCTCCCCAGGTCAGTGGGAAGCAGCTGAGTGGTTCTTGCAGCTGAGATGAACACTGGGTCCTTTTTGTCTTCCAAGGGGCATCCGGCCTCACATGCCGCTTTCCCTGCTGATGCCCGGGCTCTAGACTCTAGTGCTGGGGGAGCACAGTGAGCTCTTTAACCCTGAGATCCACAGTGGGACTCAAAGACATATTTACTTTTTCTCCTGAGAATTAAGAAACATATGAAAACATTCAGAGACTTTGAGGAGGTTAAAATGTGGAGAATGTTTTCAGTTTCTTAACTGCTGTCATGTGGGTTGAGAACGGAGTAGAAATTTGAACCCCTGGTTTGGAGACGTACTCAGTCTGGTTGTCTCTTCACTTTGTTCTCAGAGCGGCATCCCTCTTACACAAGGGGATGGGATATGAGTGGTTTTTAAAAGGGAATTAGTATTTGGAGTCCATAGTATCTTCATGAGAAAGGTGGTGCCCTCACATTGCAAATAAGAAATTAAAAGCTCTGTGGGGAAAAGTGATGTGGCTGAGGCCACAGGCCAGCCGGAGGGAGCATCCTGACCCAGACTACTACGGCACATTACCTCTAGGTAGCGTGTAACAAGACTTAAAGTTCCCCTGGTTGGGCTCGGCGCCTGTGGCTCAATCAGCTAAGGCGCCAGCCACGTACATCTAAGGTGGCGGGTTTGAATCCCCAGCCTGGCCCGCTAAATAACAATGATGGCTGCAACCAAAAAATGGCCAGGCGTTGTGGCGGGTGCCTGTGGTCCCAGCTACTTGGGAGGCAGAGGCGGGAGACTCGCTTGAGCCCAGGAGTTGGAGGTTGCTATGAGCTGTGATGCCATGGCACTCTA
>CAUYQV010178665.1:0-14832 GCA_963574575.1 Galagoides demidoff
GTGGTCCCAGCTGCTTGGGAGGCAGAGGCAGGAGACTCGCTTGAGCCCAGGAGTTGGAGGTTGCTATGAGCTGTGATGCCATGGCACTCTACCCAGGGGGATAGCTTGAGGCTCTGTCTCAAAAAAAAAAAAAAAAAAAAAAAAGCTTGTAACAATGAGAAGGTCTTTTCCCCCATGGCCTCCACCAGGCTGCTGTGATCAGGCATGCAGGTTTCCTGTGGGTAATAGTGGCCCCTCTTGAGAGGAGACGTCTCTTGCCTCCCTATAACCCATTCTATGAACTTACTTTTCATGTCACTCTTCCCGCCACCAAGAATAATTAGCATTTAGTTGAGTACTCACTAGGCCCCTAGGTATGGATCTAAATCCTTCAGTGTTTCAAGGACTCTTTACAACCTCATGAGGTAGGTACGATTATTATTATTCCCATTTTACAGATGAGAAGCCTGAGGTTTAGACATTAACCAACTTGTTCACCATCACCTAGCTGGTAAGTAGCAGAACTGGGATCCAATCCCAGGTCTGTGTGACTGCAAAGCCTGTACTTATTGATAGTAGGCTTCCCATATACCCGACCCCTTGGTGTCCTCCTACATGGATGCCAGGTTTTCCCCTTGCCCAGTTAACATCCCCATCTCTCTTGGGTGTCTTTGCCCCAGTGCCCATGAGCCCTCAGTTCCTGCTCACTCTTTCCTTCCTAGGGTCAGAGCAGACACCTCCATTCAGACCCTTCCTCCTTCATTCCTCTGTTCTTAGCTTCAGGGTTGCCCCACCTGAACAGCTAGGTCTGCCCAGCCCTCCCCCAGGTGATCACCTCAGCATATGGGGCTAAGGAGAGCTGGAGAGGGAGAAGCAACGGCTTCCATCACCTGACCCGACTCAGCCAATTCACTAAGACAAGATGTCAAGTTAATGAGCCTGTGGGGCTCTAATTAGCTGTCAATTACCTCAAATTAATCAACTCCTCGCCTAATTAAGCATTATCGGCAGGTGGGCACAAAGCAGACCATTGTGTGGGAGCCATGAGAAAAGCTGGACTGGCAAACTCAGTTAGGATCAGTGCTGTGCACTGCGCCCGCCTCCCCACGGTGCTCAGCCCCTGGCCCAGCTGAGAGGCACTGGGGCCCTCTGCCCACCAGTGTCCCCACACACTGGGGTCTTCCTGGATCTTCTGGGAAGCTGAGTGGACTGGGAGGGAGGTATAGAGCTGAGAGGCAGGTGGGACAGCTCTGGGGAAGTTCAGCAGTAGGAAGTCAAGGCCACAGAGAAGGACAGGTCTTCAAGGCCAGGCTCCCGGCACTTGTTGAGAGTCAGGGTGGGAGAGAGGCTCAGAGCTGGGCAGAGGGAAAGCCCGGTCATGGCTAGGCTTTCAGGTCTCAGCCAGGCAGAGAGGGCTGGCTTCCAATCCTGGCCCCATTCTTCATGAGTTTTGTGACCCTAGGAAGTGTCTTAACTTCTTAGAGCCATGGTTTCCATCTCTTGAAAAAAAAATTTTTTTAAAGACCTTTTTGGGTCTTTGTGAGGATTAAATGAGATTGTGTGTGTGAAACACCTGCCACATAGTGTTCGGTGTATTCAGGAGTGGCAGCAGTGGAGGTGTGGGGGTCAGTGCCCAGGGGGGCTTTACCTAAGGACAGCTCAAGCCATAGTGTATCTCCAAATTCTGACCCCTGAGTTTCAGACAGCTTCCAGCCTGGAGTGCATCTCTGAAAAATGCGAGGGCGTGCCAGGTGGCGGATGCTGGGGTACCACCTCCTTGCCTCTCCCATCTCCCAGTGTTTGAGGGCCTAGGCTCAGGTACCCTGCTGCATTCACAAAGAGCCCTGGGTGCCATGTGGAATCACCAGATGAGGCGATCACAGGTCTCTAACCAGAGACCAGGAAGAAGAGGGCAAATGAGGGCACCTCCTTCTTGGGTCTTGGGGCTGCGGAGCCTGAAGGAGAGGGGGTCTCCAGGTGGCCCTTGAGCCCTGAGTTCAAGTTCCCAATCATGGTCCCAGGGTCTAAAGAGCATTCCCATTCTCCTTGGTACAGGACAGAGTAAGGCTGAGGGCCAACTAGGCAGCTCTATGCTCACACTGGTGGGTGAATGTCACTACACTCAGGCCAGTTCTGTCCCCTTTTCCCATACCAGTCTCCCCTTAAAATCTCTACCCCCATCTTAACCCAGGCATAAGACACTCTTTCCTGCCTCCTGGGGCAAAAGAGGCCCTTGGCTTCACCTCTATGAAAGCTTGAAAACATCTTCCCCTCCATGATATTAATCACTCAGTCATTTAGCTAACACTTATGGTACTTATTAATTAAAGGTCACAATGTAAAAGGGAGATGGTTGGGTAAACAGTTACAGAACACTAATGCATGCTCTGGGATAGGAGGAACAAAGAGGATCTAGCTTTTTATTAAGTGACTACTATGTGCTGGCAGGAGTGGTAATGAATGTATTACACATGTGTGTACTGTTATGTTTAATGAAATATGTATCAAAATAGATAATACAGGCTGGGCACAGCGGCTCACACCTATAATCCTAGCACTCTGGGAGTAGAGGCAGGTGGATTGTCTGAGCCGGATTTGAGACCAGCTGAGCAAGAGTAAGATACTATAGCCAGGTGTTGTGGTGGGCACCTGTAGTCCCAGTTTCTTGGGAGGCTGAGGCAAGAAGAGTGCATGAGCCCAAGAGTTTGAGGTTGCTGTGAGCTATGATGCCATAGCACTCTACCAAGGGTGACAAAATAAGATTCTGTCTCACAAAAAAAAAAAAAAAAATAGAGGCTTAGTGCCTGTAGTTCAATGGTTAGGGTGCTGGCCACATATACCAGGGCTGGCGGGTTAGAACCCAGCCAGGGCCTGCTAAACAACAATGACAACAACAACAACGAAATAGCTAGGTGTTGTGGCAGGCACCTGTAGTCCCAGCTACTTGGGAGGCTAAGGCAAGAGAATCGCTTAAGCCCAAGAGTCTGAGGTTGCTGTGAGCTGTGATGCTACAGCACTCTACCAAGGGTGACATAGTGAGACAGAAAAAAAAAAAGATAATACAGTTTTTAAAACTCTAACAATACAAAAGGTTATAGAGTAAGATGCAGGCTTCCCCTCACACCCCTCTCCTCCAGCCATCCAATCTCTTTCTCACAACAAATCAGTAACCAGTTTCATATATATCCTTCCATTCTAAAAATAAAATATATTGGCCAGGGGTGGTGGCTTGTGCCTGTAATCCTAGCACTTTGGGAGGCTTAGGTGGATTGCTTGAGCTCAGGAGTTCGAGACCAGCCTGAGCAAGAGTGAGATCCCGTTTCTAAAAACAGCCAGGCGTTGTGGCGGGTACCTGTAGTCTCAGCTACTTGGGAGACTCAGGCAAGAGAATCTCTTAAGCCCAAGAGTTTGAGGTTGCTGTGAGCTATGGTGTATGGTGCCAAGGCACTCTACCCAGGGTGACAGAGTGAGACTCTGACTCAAAAACAAACAAACAAACAAACACACAAAAACAAACTTATATAGATGTTGAGATTAGTATAAGTGTCATTTCTTGTAAAAGCATTATCTAGTGCCCAATACTTAGGGAGTTATTATGTAAACTCCTAAGTTAAATATGGGAAGAAAAAGCACTGCCATGAGGAAATTTTTACTTATAAAAGTGTTCTTCCGATGGAAAAGTCCCCACACTGTTAATTTACCTTGAGAAAAATGAAGCTAGAAAGGGGAGTGACTTGTCCGTGGTCCCCGGCTCCCAGCTCAGGTTCTCCCTCACCACTCACGCCCGAGGGCTGATTGGCGTCAGCTGAGCACAGGGCAGGTGCTTCTGCCACATCTCTGGTCTGCCGGGCTTAAGGCTGGACGTGGCAGGTAAGATGTCCCTTATGTGCTGCCCGTTCTGGGAGGTACTTTGATTTTGAAAGACTAACATGCCAGCTAAAGGAAAGACGCTTTCGGGATAGACGTCATGCACAGGTTAAGAAGGGAAGCCTCGACCCGGCCCTTGGAATCCTCTGGGTCGCACCTGCTCTGTGCGCGCTGCCACCACTAGAGGGAGCCGCGAGCGACCGGAAGGAAGGTCTTCCCTTCGTCCTCTTTCCCAGCTTCACAGGAGCCGCGAGGGTGGGCAAGAATGGTCCCCTCCTGTCATCAGGCCTCAGGCCCGCTGCCCTCTACAGTCTCAGTGTTCGGGAGGTGCCCGGCACTAAGGGGCTGGCGCTGCTTTCTTCGTGAAAACCCTGCCATGCTACTCCACTCATTTTACCAAGTAGGACACAGAGAAGCAAGGGCAAGTACCTAGGGTCACACAGCCCATGCAGGGCAGAACCGAAAACCCAGGGGGCCTGGCTCGGCTTCTTCCCTCAGAGGTTCTCCCTCAGAGAGTTTCAGGCATCCTCACTGTAGCCTTCTACCCAGGGGGAAACCAAGGCACAGGCAGTGCTAGGGCAGACTATATGTGGGTGGCCCAGTCTGTCAAGGACCATCAGAAGGCCAAGGCTAGGAGGCCAGCACCATGACAGATGACCACAGCAGGAAAGCCTGTGGGGAGCAGAGGGTGCCAGCTTGCCCCAAGGTGGGGGGTAGAGAGGGCTGTTGGTGACTCTCTGGGGATGGGTGACAGCTGCAGCCTTGAATGGGAGGCCAGAGGCCCCACACGATAATAACTTTCACTCAGTGCCCAAGAGCTTAATCCCATTACTCTGTACGGACCCTCTGGGACCACCCTCCCTCACCCTTCTTAATCTCCTGCCTTCCTCTGGGAATGGTCCAAGGTCCTCCCTGCCAGCCCCTGCCAGCCCCAGTCACATGCAGACCTTGCCCAGCAGGCTCTGTAAGACCACCTGTGCCCAATTCCTGGGGCCCCAAAGGGACAACCAGGAGGTCTGAAAGTCCAACCTCTTTCACCTGCCTCCCATGCCATCTCTGACCCTGTCTGCCAGTGCCCAAGGCACCTTCCCAAAATAGCCTCCAGCTAGGCTTCAGCATTTGTAAGTGTACCAACAACTAGGTTGTAATTTTTTAATTTGTTAAGTAGAATCCCTCTTTGGGCTCCAGCTTTTATGAGCCCCCTGTTCATTTCTAACCAGGTTTCTGGGGCTTCTATATTAGTTTCTGTTGAAAGAATTGGCAGGAGAGGGCTTGGGCTCATCTGTAAAGTTGAGACAAAAGCACCCACTTCACACAGTTGTTCTAAGGATGCAGTGAGATACTACATACCAAATAGCCCAGCATGGCACATGGGAATAATTACCAATGTAGTTATTGACAGTGGTACAGAGAGCTGTCTTCAGATGGGATGTGTATTACCAGAAGGAAGCTCTGTAGCCTGAGGATAGATGTTAGAGGCAGCTTTTGACAATATACACAGTCCTTATAACAGTGCAAGGACCACCATGTACTTATATTGGGCTCTTCCTCTGTGCCAGGTACTTAAGTTTCACAACGCCCTTATGAAGTAGGTGCTGTTGTTAACCCCATTTTGCAGATGTAGCAACTAAGGTTAAGTAAGAGACAGCTACACAATGGTAGAGCTAGAATCAAACACAGTTCTGACTCCAGAATTCTCTGGGGCATTCTGCCTCTCAAGATTCACTTCTAAGTAAGAGAGCTGATGTCTGAAAGTTGCCCCCCCCACACCAAAAATGTAGTGAATTCCCCATTTGCCATAAATGTTCAAGGTGATGCTCAAGGGACAACCAGTGAGGAGCCCTGAGGTCCCATGGCAGGCCCCAATCCCCCCAGCATGCCCAGACACCCGTTTCTAGGCAGAGCCAGGCCACTGCCCCCTCCCCAGCCAGGCACAGGAGGGCCCCCTTTGGCCCTGGGCCTTCTTCTCCCCCACCTTCTGCTGCTCCTCATTTACATAAATTATCTCTTCCCAATTATCCATCCAGCTGTCCCAACGGTGATCTGTGAATGAATTAAAAATGGAATATAATTTAATAATGGCTGATTAGAAGGAGATTAGTTGTTATATAAAAAGGAAAAGCTAAGAGCCAGCTAGTTGCCCTTAATCTGAGCCAATACCATCGTTATTCAGAAAGGATACCCAGGCCACCATCAGGCAAGGCAGACATGGGGACGGGGGTTGGGGAGAGCCCAGGTGGAGCCAGACCACCCCAGAGAGAACATGAGGAGAGAACTGGGAGTCTGGAATTGGCACCCTGCCTTTGACTTCCTTCAAAGTGGGTTTTAGGGGATTTGGAGGTCTCTTCTCACTCTAATTTCTAGGTACCCTCAAATCAAACCAGTTGTCTTTCCCAAGGCACACACAGCCCTCACAACAGACTTTGATAAGCATAGGATCTGGGGATTCAGCTCGGGTTCTGCCTCCCACGAGCACACAAGAGTTAGGGACACAGACCTCCCTGGAGAGGATCAGCCTGTCTGGGTCAGGGAAGGGATTGGGCTAGATTGTACCAGGAGGACTCCATGGAGGAGGCACTGGCTACGACAAAGAGGGGCAAGAATCCCCAGCAGAACCTCTGGGTCCCCTAACCTCAGTGTAATGGCTGGATCTGGTGGAGGGGATGTATCTCTGAGATTGCTATTCATCCTGTCAGTCTTAGCTCAAGTGCATCTCCTCCAGGAAGCTTCCCTGATCTTCCTGGCTGTGGGGTCTCCCCAGTGCTTCCATATGCCCTGTGTCTTCTCTGTCAGTGCATTCAGGATGTCTGTTTATAGAGTGTTCATGCCCCTAGTTTGTGAGCTTCTTCTGTTTTGTTTTGTTTTGTTTTGAGACAGAGTCTCACAATGTTGCCCTTGGTAGAGTGCCATGGCGTCACAGCTCACAACAACCTCAAACTCCTGGGCTTACGCAATTCTCTTGTCTCAGCCTCCCGAGTAGCTGGGACCACAGGCCCCTCTCAAAATGGCTGGTGATTTTTTGTTGTTGTTGTAGTGGTCATTGTTCATTAGCAGGCCAGGGCTGGGTTCGAACCAGCCAGCTTTTTGTATGTGGCCGGTGCTCTAACCACTGAGTACAGGCACCAAGCCGTTTGTGAGCTTCTTGAGGGCAAAGATCATGGCTTTTTAATCCCTGTGTCACCAATGATGGGTATGCAGTGCTTTCTCCACAACATCATAGAAAAATAAAGATGCCATCTCCAAAAAACATTCTGTGATAGCCCTAGTGTAGGTTAAGTGCTCCTTTCTTTACTCCCAAAACGTACTTCGATTATGCCTTTTAATGTAACACAAGTCACTTTTGTGGAGAATGTATATAGAGAGAGACAAATAGGTTTAGATAAGGATGGATAGCTAGAAATAAGTCAAAGTGGTGAAGAAGCTAGTCTTGGCTGGTGCGGTGGCTCACGCCTATAATCCTAGCACTCTGAGAGGCTGAGGCAAGTGAATTGCTTAAGCTCTGGAGTTGGAGACTAGCCTGATCAAGAGTGAGACCCCGTCTTTACTAAAAATTAAAAAATAGTAAAACTTACTGGATGTCATGGTGGGCACCTATAGTCCCAGGTACTAGGAGGCTAAAGTAACAGTATCCTTCAGCCCAGGAGTTTGAGGTTGCTGTGAGCTATGGCACCACTGTACTCTACCCAGGGTGACAGAGTGAGACTCCATCTCAAAAAAAAAAAAAGAGAGAGAGAGAGAGGACAGTCTTGGAGTCAGACTGCTTGGGTTTGAATCCCAGGTCCCCTACTTATCACTGCGCAACCCAGGGCATGTTACTAATCTCTGTGCCTCAGTTTCTTCACCTATAAAATGGGTATGTGTAATAGTAGTTCCTACCCCATAGGATTTTGTGAGGATTAACAGAGGATGAATAGAGGAAAAGCACACAGAATGGTGCCTAGCACACAGTGAGTGCTTAGTAGGTGATTGTAGTTCTTATAATGCTTATCACACTGTTTGGTACTTGACCAATGACTGTTCTGTTTCCTCCCCAGCTGTGGGTTCCCATCTCTGTGTTGATGGTGCTAGATGGACAGATGGCCCTACATGGCCATCTTGACATCCCTGGTTCCTGCTTTCACACTGTAGGACCCACAGGGCACTTGCAGTGGTAGGACCAGCACATTCCACTGAACACTGGCCTCCCTGAGAAGGTTCACAGCTCGTGGGTTGTGACATGCCTGTGAGAGGGTTCTGATCCCGGGGGCTAGGTCTGAGCAGCATGGCCTGTGTGATACATAAGAGGATGTCTGCTAAGCCTAAGCGTGCACAAAGGAACATTGGGGCCAAATAGCCAGCAGAGACAGACATGCTGACTGGGAAGGGGCGGTCAAAGAGCCCTCTGGAGCAGCTAAGTCAGACACAGAGCAAAGGGAAGATGGTCTGCAGTGCCAGCGGCTGGGATGAATGAAGTGGACACCAAGGAAGGCTAATTTCCCCCAAGTAGGAAGAGATGCGAGGAGTGCACATAGTGTTTGTCAATTGACTAATAGAGCTGCACCAGATATTTTTCAAACTTTCCTAGTCATGAAAATTTTGATTCCTTATGTTTGAGGAGGGCCTGGGAATCTGAATACTTGATAAGAGCCCTAGGTAACTCTCATCAACAGGAGGTTTCCAACCACATCCCTTCTGTCAGGCCTGGGATATGCAGTGTCTTCCAGGAACAGGGGCTGACTGCAGACTCCCACCTTCCCTATCACTCTCTGACACCCACCGCATCCTCAGCCTCAGTCACCCCCAGAGCAATCTCCCCAAGGGAGCCCAGAGCACATCCGCCCATATGTAGCAGGGTGGGGGGCTCCCAGGCCAGCCAAGGCTGTGGGATAATTTGATATTCAAATCCTGGCAAAGACCTGCTTCAAATTGCTGCAAATTAAGCTGATTTTGCCCCTCTGAATGAGGGATTTGCTCCTGTGGATCAACCCTTCCCTGGACTTGATGAGGTCAGGATTAGAGATGGGGAGAAAAAGCCTAAGGCTGAAGGCTAGAGGGCCAGAGAGCGGAGGGGAGGGAGAACCCAGACTCTGGAGTTAGTGAGGATTCCCAGGGTCTCATAAAGCAGCTCTATTTAGTAATGGCAGGGCCTCTGGGCCCCAAATGGGTCAGCCCTTTGCCCCCATACTCCCAGGAGAACCCAGCACCATACTGTTCACGAAGCAATTTGTCAACCTCATCTAATCTTTCCAAGCACCTGTAAGTCAGGGGAGAACTGATCACCCCACTTCACTGATGAGCAAATGGAGGCTCTGAGAGGGAAGTTGAGGATCCCCTGGCCAAAGACAACCTCCCCTACTACCTCCAACTTACTGTGTGACCTTGAGCAACTGGCCCCCTGAGCCTCCTTGTAAGAATCATTGGCTAAGCATGCATAGGGCCAGGCGCATAGCGAGCCCTCCAAAAGAGTGAAAGCCTGGAAGCTAGGAAGTAGCAGAACAGAGAAGCTGGGGCTCTCTGGGCCTTGGATATAGTCAATCTGCCTTCTCCTAGAGGTCTGTGCCTTCTCCTGATTCTACGCCTCCTTACAGGACCCCCCTCCCTGGAAGAACCTCATTTCCATCTGTTTTATCAGGGCCTGTACTGTATATTGCAGCAATTTCGAATTGCACCATTAAAGATTTTATGCTGGAGACGTTAAAATTAAAAAGATCTATGTGCAAAGAGTCACAACGAATTTAATCAACTTGATTTAATAGAAAACAGCAAATGGAATTTATGATGCTCCAAAAGACAAGGGAATTTTTTTTTTCAACAAAAAATAATAAAAAGCACTTTGTGGAAAACAGAAAGTGGAGTGGGGGGGGACTCCCCCTCTGAGAGTTTATCAGAACCTAATCCACAGCGAACAACCCTAGTCGGGGCTGTTTGCCCACTAATCCCAGCTGCCATTAAAATATTAAAGATAAATCTAATCGTCTCTTTATCCAAAATAAGCGACTTTTGTGTGGGGAGAAAACATCTAACCCTTTGGGAGGAGAATTAGTCCTAATGCATCAAATGGAATTCGGTCCAGGCTGGGGCAAAATAGGGTTAGAGGCAAATGAGATGGTAATAGAAATAAAACCCAGAATAACAAATTAAAAACCCTCATTTACACGAATTAAAACGGCTCACAAAAGGGCTGGAGGCCCAGCCCTGCCCTCCTCGGCCCCAGGCCCATTCCCCCCTCCTCTAGTCTCACCCGCTGGGCTCACTATCACCCACCCACAGGCCCCAGAGGAGCCACAGCTTGACCTCCTCTTTTCAACTTCTGCCTATGCCTCCTAGATGCTTCTAGAAAGAATATGCGACATTGCTTCCAAGCCCAGGCCCAGGGTCAATTTCTGAAGGCTCTGACCAATTCTCTGGGAATCTCCCCGTGCTGGGGGCACAGGCTTTGGGGTCTGACAGACTGTTCCGTTCCTGTCCCAACGCCATCCCTCATGATGTGAGGTCTTAGTTTCCTAAACCTCTTGAGCCCCTGTTTAAGGGGAAAGTGAAGGTAGTAATAGCCCCATATTCCCAGCCAAGACCCCCAGAGTCACCTGGCCTGGTTCCATTGGACACAAGGCAACAGCACTTAGGAAGCCCAGCCCTGTGCCTGGTCCATCGGGACTGCAGCGAGCGAGCCTGTGTGCTCCCCTCAAGGCTTCTCAGTCACTGAGGGACCTGGGGAAGTCAGGCCTCTGCCCCGGGGAGCAGGGAAAGCTTAGCCATGGCTCATCCAGGGAAGCAGAGGCAGCAGTCAGCAGCCAGTCTGAGTAACTAGATGGGGTCACCCCTGGAGTTTCCAGATCTCAGAGTTCTCAGTAAGGACCCACCAACCCCACATTGCCCAGGGTTGGCCTTGTGCTTCCCCCTTCATACCTTCCTCCCACCTGGGAACACCGCCCCACATTCTGGTCAATGTCTGAATCCCCTCAAGTGAAAATCATACTCTCTGCCTTAGTGGCTGGACGATTCTCAGTGGAGACACACACTCTGGCAGGAGGCTTGAGGGCCCCTGTGTAAGCCATCACGAGTTCATGAAGCCTTGGTAAAGACAAGTGTGACGAACCCCTTCCTGAGAGCCTATTTGGACTGCAGAAGGGAGAGGGTGAGGAGGGGGCCCTTGTACCCGAGTCATTCCCCTGACATACCCTACTGGAGCCCCCTCACCAGGAGGGCCGGAATATACCTCTGACCTCCCCCAGCCTTCTTAACAAATCCACTTGAACAGGAAACTCATGTTGACAGCAATCTATTATGGGATATTAAGTGGAATTGGATTGTGGGGCTAAACCTGCCCCTGGCTGGGTTTCTGTGTTCAGCTGGCCTTGTCCCTCCCTCCCTCCCTTCTGCCTACCACAATCTTTCCTCCCTTCAGAAGTACTGGGGTCTTTTCTTCCCACTTTCTTCAACTCTTCCACCAGACTTTGGCCCCAACTCTTGGATGAGGACAAGTAGTAATTCTAGGGCAAGAGAAAATTGGACCCTGGCCATGTGGGAGTGGATAGCCTTCTCCCCAGGGTCATTGAAGAGCACAAGGCTCCATAAAGAAGTCCTAAGCCTGAGGTTTGGTGGAAAAGTGTTGAGAGAAGATGGTCACAGGTAAAGGAGTGGCAGTCCCTCACTGCAGGCCAGATAACAGGGAGCTTCTGTGGTCAGTTTATCTTCATAGTCCAGCCCCACTGCTGCCTCCTTTAGGAGGCCTGGCAAAGGCCAATTGTTAGGTCAGACAGCTGCTAAGGAATTGATCCCAGGACTGTGTGATTCAAGAGCCAATATCCTTAATCACTTCACCACACTGACTAGTTAGCGATTTTGCCCTAGAAGTATGGCTGAGGGAAGACCCAGCATCTCCACTGTGCTGCATGCTTTATGTCCGTGAGATCCCTGGGTCTTCTCAATCTTCCTGCATGGGGTTTCTTAAAGGGGGTCTCCATTTTGCAGAAAGAAAGCCTGGGACTTGATGAGGTTAAGGGACCTCTTTTCCACCTTTGCTCATGCTATGAGTCTTCCTTGGGAGCCTCTCTCCTTCTCCCCCAATATCTTGCCAAGTCATGGCTACTGGAACTTCATTCACGTTTATAATGGTGCTTTGGGCAGCCTTCCACACACCCCTTTCCTGAGACCCTACCCCTGGCCTTGAACTCCATCCCACCAGCCTTCCTATCTCCTCTCCCATCCCAAGTCCCCCCAAAACACTGACATTTGTACCCCACCCCCAGTCCTACCCTTTGCCACATGCTGGGCTCTGGGCTCTGTATCTGGTCAGACATTGAATTCCATGAGACTGGGGTCCTGGCATGAGCCCTCCCCAGACCCACTCCAGTGCCAGGGTTCAGTGAGGCTTTGCAGGCAGCAGATGGATCTATAGGTAGACTCTGTCCGCCTTTCGTAGAAGGGACTTGTGCTTGAGCCCAGGAACATCCATAGGAAAGAAAACAGAGTACCAATGCCAATAGACCAGTGACTTTCAACCAGTGTGCTGTGAGAGGATCTTAGGTGTGTCATGAAAATTTTTAAAGGCTATTAATTAAATTGTTTTCGAAAGAAGTTCAAAGCACAGTAAGTATATATTTTTTACTCTTTTATTTATTTATTCATTTATTTATTTTGAGACAGAGTCTTGCTATGTCACCCTCAGTAGAGTACTATTGTGTTGCAGCTCATAGCAACCTCAAGCTCTTGGGCTTAAGCCATTCTCTTGCCTCAGCCTCCCAAGTAGCTGGGACTATAGGCGCCCACCATAATGCCCAGCTATTTTTTTGTTGTAGTTGTCATTGTTGTTTAGCAGGCCTAGGCCGGGTTTGAACCCAGCATCCCGGGTGCATGTGGCCAGTGCCCTAACCACTGAGTTACGGGCACTGAGCCTTTTTTTTTTTTTTGAGACAAAGTCACAAACCATTGGCCTGTATAGAGTGCCATGGCATCATAGCTCACAGCAACTTCAAACTCTTGAGCTTAAGCAGTCCTCTTGCCTCAGCATCCTAAGTAGTTGGGACTCTAGGCACCTGACACAACACCTGGCTAGTTTTTCTATTTTCAGTAGAGATGGGGTCTCACTCTTACTCAGGCTGGTTTTGAACTTCTGAGTTCAGGTGAACCACCCACCTTGGCTTTGCAGAGTGCTAGGATTATACCGTACTCAGCCTTTACTCTTATTTTTTGATCAACATAATTTTTTTTAATCTTTTTTTTTTTTTTTTAGAAACAGAGTCTTACTCTGTCACCCTAAGTAGAGTGCTGTGGCACCATAGCTCACAGCAACTTCAAACTCCTGAGTTCAAGTGATTATTTTGCCTCAGCCTCCCAAGTAGCTAGGACTACAGGTGCCTGCCACAAGACCCAGCTATTTATTTAGAAACAGGTTCTTGGCTCGGCGCCTGTGGCTCAATTGGCTAAGGCGCCAGCCACATACACCTAAGGTGGTGGGTTCAAATCCCCAGCCCGGGCCTGCCAAACAATGATGGCTGTAACCAAAAAATGGCCAGGCGCTGTGGTGGGCGCCTGTAGTCCCAGCTACTTGGGAGGTGGCGGCAGGAGACTCGCTTGAGCCCAGGAGTTGGAGGTTGCTATGAGCTGTAATGCCATGGCACTCTACCCAGGGGGATAGATTGAGGCTCCGTCTTAAAAAAAAAAAAAAAAAAAAGAAAGAAAGAAAAAAAAAGAAATAGGTTCTTGCTCTTGCTCAGGCTGGTCGAACTCCTGAGCTCAAGCAATCCACTTGCCTTGGCCTCCCAGAGTGCTGGGATTATAGGTGTGAGCCACCACACCTAGCCTGATCAATATAATTTAATTGTACTAAGGAAGTTTAAAGTATGATGAAAAAGATTGAGAGATAAAATCAATCTTGAGATGGTGAGATAAAAAAGATTGAAACACACTGGTATAGATGAGTATTGATGGAAGATGTTTGTGGTATATTACAACATACTCAAGGTGGGAAAAAAAGTTTATAAAACAGTATGCAGTGAGATCTAATTTCTAGAAATGCAAGTACTTATGTGCTTGGAGATCAGCCAATCAGCAGATAAACCAAAATGTTAACGGAAGTTATCTCTGTGATTTTAATGTTTTTCTTATTGTTCATTAGTGTTTTCTTATTATATTTATTATGTGAACATCTATTACTTGTGTAATAGTAATAATAATTATAATAAAGCTATGTTTGGAATGAGTTTCCTGACAAGGTACTTTTCAGATTCTTGGTGACTTGACTACATCTTGTTTGCTCTGATCAGCCACTGGCCATGAACCTGGGTGCAATGGGGGGACACTGCAGGATGGGAAGGGTAAGCCTGGGCTGGAGGGGAGGTGAGGGGCCCAGGAGGCTCTGGGTCCCCAGTGGTCCATGGAAATGTTGGGAGCAGCCATAGGAAGGGAAAGAAGAAAAGGGCTCAAAAAGAATAGGGCTGTGATGGCACAGAGAGGGACTTCTGGAGGCTGGGGAGGTGGACTGTGCAAAAGAGGTGACTGAGGGAAGAGGGAGAAGTCCAGTGAGACTACAGGCAAGGGGCTGTGAACAGCAGAGTGAAGCTGAGCCTTCAGGGCAGGGTGGGCTTGACAAGAGATGAGTGAAGATGTGGCCTCCAGACAGCCACTTAGTCGGGTCAGTACCTTTTCTGCTTCTCTCTAATTGTGGATCTGCTGAGGTTACAGGTTGGCTAATGACACTGAGCTCTTCCCCCTTCTGAGGAAGGTCACAGAGCTTTTGGAGCCCCAGACCTGGATTCAAACTCCATTTCTGCCACTCACTTCTTTGTGGCCTTAGCCAAGCCATATACTCTTCTTGACCCTTCTTCTCTAAGATGGGAGATATAACTGATGAGATGCAGTGTCTTTTTTTTTTTTTTTGAGACGGACCCTCAAGCTATCCCCCTGGGTAGAGTGCCATGGCATCACAGCTCATAGCAACCTCCAACTCCTGGGCTCAAGCCAGTCTCCTGCCTCCGTCTCCCAAGTAGCTGGGACCACAGGCGCCCG
>CAUYQV010178666.1:0-12180 GCA_963574575.1 Galagoides demidoff
ATCACAGCTCATAGCAACCTCCAACTCCTGGGCTCAAGTGA
This sequence comes from Galagoides demidoff, assembly GCA_963574575.1. Classification (NCBI taxonomy): domain Eukaryota; kingdom Metazoa; phylum Chordata; class Mammalia; order Primates; family Galagidae; genus Galagoides; species Galagoides demidoff. The sequence goes on from CAUYQV010178666.1 coordinate 42, forward strand.
GTCTCCTGCCTCTGCCTCCCAAGTAGCTGGGACCACAGGTGCCCGCCACAACGCCTGGCCATTTTTTTGGTTGCAGCCATCATTGTTGTTTGGCGGGCCCAGGCTGGGGATTTGGACCCGCCACCTTAGGTGTACGTGGCTGGCGCCGATTGAGCCACAGGCGCTGAGCCAGCAAATATATTTCAATGTCAACATCTGGAGATTCTGGGTGAAGGACAGATGGAAAATTTTGTACGATGCTGCCATTCTTTCCTAAGTTTAACATTATTTCAAAATAAAAAGTTATTCAGATGAAACTGAAACCATACAATGTCAGGTAGTGATAAGTGTTATATAGAAAAATCAAGTGGGCAAAGGAATAGAAATGATTGTTATTTGAGATGGTGTGGTCTGGGCCTCTCAGCAGGGAGGAAGGGAGCGAGTCTGTGAATACTTGGGGGAAAACCTTTCAGATTGAGGGACCCATTTGAGAAAAGGCTCAGTGGAGCCAGGCTGGCATGTGTATTAGCATCTGTTACTGTGTAACAAATCATCACAAACTTAGCGGCTTAAAAAGTCCGCCAGTGAGCTCACAGTTCTGTAGGTCACAGTCTAGTCCAGCACAGAGTGTCTGGGTTCTTTGCTCAGGGTATATCACAGGGTGGAATTCAAAGTGTAGACTGGGCATGGTTCTTGTCTGAAGGCTTTAGGGAAAGATCCACTTCCACGTTCATTCTTGTTTTTGGCAACAATTCGGTTCCTTGTGGTTGTACGACTGAGATCCTTGTCTTTTTGCAGGCTGTCAGCTACAAGGGGCTACTTCCATTTCTTGACATGAGGCCCCTTGTGGGCAATGTTGTGTTGATCTTTCTCATGCTTCAAACCTTTGACTGCCTCTTTTGGGACCTGCCAGAGAAAACCCATTGCTTTTAAAAGGGCTCAAGTCATAGGTTAGGCACATCCAGGGAATATCTGTATCTTAAGGGCACCTATGCTAAATACCCTAACCTAATGATGGAGGTACATGTCATGGCATTCACAGCTCAGGGGGTTTTACAGGCATGCATACTTGGAATGGGGAGGACTAGAAATCTGGGGACAAGCTTAGAATCTGCTCACCATAGTAGGGGGCTGGAGGAATGAGGAAGCCAGTGTGGCTAAAGCAGAGTGAGTGAAGAGGTGAGGGTAGGAAAGAGCAGAGTACATAGGTGAGAGACACACTACATGGGCCAGTGGAAGATGGACGGCCCCAAGGTGACCTTGTGCCATTTTGGTTCCTGAGAAAGGGGAGGGTCATGCCAGTTCCCCCATGGACTCACTTGTGCTGAAAGACCCTGGGGTAGGACCCAACAGAGGAGTTAAGTGAAGAGAATACAGATGGCAGCAGTGCGCCCCGAGCATGGATGATGAGTAGATCTGCTTCACACAGCTGGCCCGGTAGGCACAATGCCAGGAAGCCACGGGCTCAACAAGGGCCCACAGAAAAGCCTGAAACTTAACAAAGGTGTCTGGAAAAAGATTTTTAAACTTTCCAAACTTGAAAGTAATGAACCACCTATCAAGTAGCATTGTGTCAACTGGTGATCAGCAATTTAATTCTCATAATAGTTACATAGGTACCGTAACGTAGGCCAATGCAGTGCTTCCCGCCAATCCTAGCACTCTGGGAGGCCAAAGGCTGGTGGATTGTCTGAGCTCAGGAGTTTGAAACCAGCCCGAGCAAGAGCAAGACCCTGTCTCTAAAAAAAAAAAATAGCCGGCATTGTGGTGGGCACCTATAGTCCCAGCTACTTGGGAGGCTGAGGCAAGAGGATCACTTGAGTCCAAGAGTTTGAGGTTGCTGTGAGCTGTGACGCCACAGCACCCTACTGAGGGCGACAAATGAGATTCTGTCTCAAAAAAAAAGGTTACTTGGCTTGGTGCCCATAGCACAGTCGTTATGGCGCCAGCCACATATACTGAGGGTTTGAACCCGACCTGGGCCAGCTAAACAATTGCAACAACAACAAAAATAGCCAGGCATTGTGGGAGGAGTCTATAGTCCCAGCTACTTGGGAGACTGAGGCAAAAGAATTGCTTAAGCCTAAGAGTTTGAGCTTGCTGTGAGATGTGATGCCACAGCACTCTACCGAGGATGCATAGTGAGACTGTCTCAAAAAAAAAGAAAGGTTACTGTATTTGTCTATTTTTGTACAATATCATGTGCAATATGCAAATACAAAGGTACAGCTGGGAAAAGTAAGTCCCTCACCCCAGCCACCACCCTCTGTCCCTGAGGCCAGTGTCCAGTACTCAAAGGCACGTTTTGCACACACAAGTGACCCTGCACATATGCCCTTTGCTTCTCCCCTTTTCACACCACTGGCTCCTGACTGCTCTTTCTCACTCAGCAAGGCAATAATATATCTTGGAGATGTTTCCTATCAGCGCATGTGGAGCTGCTCAAGCTTTTGTGCTGCAGCAAAACAGTCTGTTATTGGGATGGATGTCATTTATTAACTAGCCTTGCCCACAACCCTGCCACCTCTTTTCCTAACACTCCAAGCAATCTTGGCCTGTCCCTGGCTTCAGGGAGGGTCACTACTTTCACCCAGATGATGGCCCAGATGCTCAGAACCTGTGCCTGGAACCTGGCTTGTCCAGTGGCTGCTGGAAAGGGCACTCAAAAGTGTAGGAGAGTTAAAGCCCTAGCCCCCAGGGCAAATGTTGTTCAAAGACAGTCAGAAGGCAGTGAAGAAGGAAGAAGGATTTCCCAGATGCCAACAGGCAGGGGGCTGACAGAAAGGCCAGTTCTACTAATCGGAACATTGTTGCCTACACTTCCCAAAGCACACAGGCAAGTGGTTCTGCAGAATCTCTTCAGGAGAGATCATTGGGTCATAGAATAAGTGCAAAATAATGCCAAATTGTTCTCCAAAGTGGTATGCTATTGATTCCCCCTTCCCATCACTGGTGTCAAGAAATTCTTGTTTCACATTTGGAATTGTCTACCATTAAAATTTTGCCAATCCAGTGGACATGAAATGAGTTTTTAATTTGGATTTCTCTAATTACTCAGATGTTGAACATCTTTCGCCATGTGTATTGACTGTTCATGTTTTCTGTTCTGATCCTTAACCCATTTTTCTCTTTGATTGTGTGCCCTTGTTTTAGTCATCTGTAGGAGATCTTTATCTATTTTTTTTTTGAGACAGAGTCTCACTTTGTTGCCCTCTGTAGAGTGCTATAGTGTCAAAACTCACAGCAACCTCAAACTCTTGGGCTCAAGTGTTTCTCTTGTCTCAGCCTCCCGGGTAGCTGGGACTACGGGCACCCACCACAATGCCCAGCTATTTTTAGAGACAAGGTCTCACTCAAGTTCAGGTTGGTCTCAAACCTGTGAGCTCAGGCAATCCACCCGCCTTGGCCTCCCAGAATGCTAGGATTACAGGTGTGAGCCACCATGCCCCGTTCTTTATTTTGGATGCTAATCTTTGTCAATCACATTGTTACAAACATCTCTCAGCTTGTGACTTGTCTTTCTGCTTTTTCAAATGGTGGATATTGATGAATAGTGTCAACTCTACTATATAATAAGAATATATACATATTAGAATATATAGTTAGAATATATGTTAATTAGAATACATATTAATCTAATATATTAACTTATTAATATTTGCCTTTATAGTTTGAACTTTTTGTTCCTTCTTTCAGAAATCCTTTCCAACCCAAATTATATGTATGTATTTTTAAAGAGGGACAATATTATACATTCTGCTTAATAGCTACTTTTCTACTTAACATAGCATGAACATTTTTCCCATGTCTGAGGATTCTATAGTACCACTGACAAATGTTTGCATTAGCTTTCCATTGTATGCAACCAATGCCCTGGGATGAACATTTAGGATGTTTTCAGCTTTTCACTGTGATTGATAATGCTGCCAAGAATATCCTGCAACAGTTGTGGGCCACACTCATGAGGATTTTTCTTAGATAAAGTCATAGGAGTGAAAGTGCCCATTGAATTTAAGGATTCTGATGCATTTTACCACATTTGCCGGGCAGCGCCTGTAGCTCAGTGAGTAGGGTGCAGGCCACATACACCGAGGCTCACAGGGTCAAACCCTGCCTGGGCCAGCTAAAAAAAAAAGAAAACAAACAAAAGATGACAAATTTGCCAGAGATTCCATTTTTGATTCCTTTTTAAGCAGCGATAAGCCATTGTGTTAAATTGCCCTTCCCAAGAGTCTGGAATCAGCAAAGGCTGGGTCCTGGAGATGATGCTTTGAACCGCAGCAGTTAGCAGGCATGTTCTGTTGTGTGTGGGTAAAGAGTCACCCTGGAAGAAAAAGATTTTCCCTGCCCCACCCCCGTCCTTTCCCCCCATCCCAATCCTTCCCCCAAACAGGTAAGATGCCATTATTAGGTATTGTTGAGAGAAAAGAGCCAAGAAATCCCCAGTTAGGCCTGCTTGGGTAATGATTCTCAGCTAATTAATTGTATTTCCAGTGGTGTAAGCTGCTGCCTCAACTAGGACCTCAGTGTGTTGAAGGTGGGAAACGGGGTTCCCTACAGCTGCTGCCTCCTGGGCTGGGCACAAAATATTCTCCTGAAGTGTCCATCCAGTGAACAAAGGAATTGAAAAAGAATCCACCAAAGAGCTCTCAGCTTGAGAAACTCAAAACCCTTAGGTCATGATTCCCCTCTTGTAGAAGTTGGGGAAGGGAGGGAGGTACCAAGCTTTTAATACTTAAACATTTATTTAATTTATTTTTTGTTTTTGTCATTCATTGTTTTCACCTGGTTTTTAGTGTGCAAAGCATTTATTTTAGTGAATGTCAATATACATCCTCTTTTAAAATAGCAATTGATATTAATTTTCATTCATGAAAGTAATAAAGTTTACCATTAGCAGGACCGGCCCCCAAAGAGGCAATTCATTTTTTATTTTATTTTATTTTATTTTATTTTTTGAGACCGAGTCTCACTATGTTACCCTCAGTAGAGTGCTGTGGTATCACAGCTCACAGCAACCTCATACTGTTGAGCTTAAGCGATTCTCTTGCTTCAGTCTCCCGAGTAGCTGGACTACAGGCGCCTGCCACAACGCCCAGCTATTCTTTTGTTTCAGTTGTGGTTTTTGTTAAGCAGGCCTGGACTGGGCTGGAACCTGCCAGCCTCAGTATATGTGGCCAGTGCCCTACTCACTGAGCTATGGGCACTGAGCCCAAATGAGGCAATTTAAGGAAAAATGGTTTGTAGATTGGTGAAAGACAGGCTGGGGGAGGGGTGGCGTCCAAACTTGGAGAAACTGCTACTTCTATGGAAACTGCTTCCTGGGAAGAAGGCCTAAGGCATGGCTGGGGTGGGGCGGGGGAAAGCAAGACCTTGGGACTGCAGGCTGAGGAGTCTGGGAGGTTCTGGAGGGTGAGGCTGTCATCATCAGAGGCTAGATAATTGGGAGGGACTGGTGGAGTTCTTGGTATTGAGATTATACTTGGGGGTTAAAAAGTGGGCTCCCCTCATTCTGTTTGACACTCGCAGCACCCTTGTGAAGTTTCAGGCAATGAGGAGACCACCTCATGAATTTACTGAGGGAAACCGAGGCACAGAGGAAGAAGCAATTTGCCCACAGTCTCTGGTGAGTAAATAGGGGAGAGGGACCTGGCCTCAGGGGTGGGTGTTCACAGCATGGGGGGAAGAGGCAGAATTTGGTCTTGAATTTGTGGAGATGTTCCAGGAGTTGCACCTCTAGGACCTCTCCCAATAACAATAACAGCAACCATTAGCATTTATTGAGTGCTTACTGTGTGCTGAGCAACTTTGGCTATCTCCCTGAACAGTATGAAGGATACGTCTTTATCCCTCAGAAAGAGTCAAGGGCAGGAGTTATTGATTCATGGTGTCTGCTCTTGTAGAAATCTGGATTCCAGTAAGGGAGAGGGGAGCCAGAAAATAACCACGGGAGTGAGATAATTTCACACAACGATAAATGCCACGGAGGACACATCAACAGGGCAATGTGACATGGTCTCTGAAGGTAGGGAAGGAACATCAGGAAGGTTTCTATGAGGAGGTGACTTCAGAGCTGGAGCCAGTAATGTACTAGAGTTGACCTTGGGCTGTGGCATGCCAGAGTCCTGCTCCTGAGCCCAGACTCTCTCTCTCTGTCGCATGTGCCTGTTTCCACCAGAGACTCAATCCCTGGAATCACAGCTACGAACAGACATCAAGGATGTAGGAACGGAAGGATGGTAAGATGTCCAGGTGGGAAAAGGCCTCACCTGTGGTGCTGCCATGCCCAACTCCAGGGGGCTCCTTGCACTCAGCCTGCACTGCAACATTGAGAGTCTCCCTAGGTGATCTCCCTGGCCAAAGGGGAAACCAAGTCCCAAGCCCAAGATGGGCCCTGCCTAGGGCTATCGCTTACAGCTGTGCAATCAGGGGATGCCTCCTTGGGGCTGCTGTACCAGGAATAAAGGGCGCCTGTTTCTAATTCACACAGAGGAGAGCTATGGGCTAGAGGTAACCCTGAGCCTCCTGGAGGATGGTGGCAGAGGCACCCACCTTGTGCAGTCCTTCCTCTCCTGTCTCCTGCCTCCGCTCTTTGTTCTGCCAGCCCCTTGGAGGGCAGGTGGGTGGAGCATCGTCCCCATTAGGGTCGCCTTCCTCCTTAATTGCTGTGAGGGAGCCTTTGCAAGTCCTTGGCAGGCCTTATGGGACAGCGAAGAGGAAGGGAAGCTAGCTGGCTTGGATCCCTGGGGTCTTTGTGGAGCTGACAGGCTGCGGGGTGGTCAGGGCTGGGGGTGGGGGTAGCCCAGAAGCGCCTTATCTCCTCTGGGCCAGTGTTAGCTCTTGTCCTCAGCCTGCAGCACAGGCTGGAGCTGCCAGCCGAGACTGGGGACCGCAGTGAATTTGCATTTATATTGGAGACTTCTGTTTCCAGGGCCTGGGGGGAGGAGGGGTGGCCACCACAGTCAGCTGAGCTGAGATGCAGGAGAGGAGGGGCCTGCAGCCCTGTCCTGCCAGGGGCACAGGAAGTGGCCGGTGGGCTGCGCCCGCCTGGCTGAGAGAACCATGGCACAGAAGGTTCTCTGGGCACACGGCCGGCCCTGACAGCCTGCCTGTCCACCCTCCCAGCAGCTCGCCAACATCAGCTGGGAGTTGGCTCCGCCCCACAGGCTTGAGAGAAAGGTCAGGCTGGTGCCAGCAAGGGACCAGGAGAGGCCAAAGCGCTCCTGTGACAGAGCGCAACTGTGCATCTCCAGTCTCATCGACCTCTCAACTTTGTGAAGTTATTTTAACCAAGAAACTGAGGCTCAGTGGGCTCAACCTCAGATAGTCCAAGGTGATACAGCTCATAATCTATACCGCATAAAACTGTCTCCCAGTAACACCCAGGGCACTCTTTGTACTTTGGCATCAGAGAGGACCTGGCACCCCTTTTACACCCGATTTCTAAAGTATCATGACACTGTTAGTACTGGCTTTGTGACAGCTTAGGCATCATGTTTCATTTTATAGAGACATCCATGGTCATGGCCAGGCTCAGGCCAGGTTTCCTCTTGCCTTTGGGGAATGTAGCTTTTCCCATCTGTGAGGGTCCATATGGGGAAGGACTGGAAGGAAGAAGGGAAGAGGGAGGGAGGAAAAGGGAAGGAGGTATAGAAGAAAGAGGTGGAAGAGAGGATGGAAGGGAGGAATGGAAAGAGAGATGGATAGAAGGCAGGAGGGAAGGAGAGGAGTAGGAGGGGAAAAAAGGCTCACAGATGGGAGAGGCTGCGTTCAGTTCCCAGTTGTCCCAGTGATGTCAGGAGCACTTTCTCTGTGGCCTTTTCCTTTGCCTGAAAGTTGCATGGAATGGTGCTCCCTCTCATCCTCCTCTCCCTCACCCTGCAGCTAAGGCCACTTGACCTCCGAGATCAGGCTGAATCTCAGGTCTCTGAAGACCAGAGACACCCTGGCTGGGGCTCCAGGGAGCAGAAGTCAGGACCCCACTATGATCCTGGGACCAGGCTTTATCTCCTTCCCTTAGAGCTTTGGTGCCACTGGAGAGGACTCTGCCTTGCTCTTTGGGTTCTCTCCACTCCCTCCCTCCCCCACCCCTCCAGACGGAGGTCTTGGCCCCCTTCCCCCAGCCTGTGGCTGTGGGCTTGCAGCTGACAAGCCTCCTGGTCCTGGCTCTTGGTCCAGCAGAACAAGCCCTCCCTGTCTGTCACCAAACAGTCAGGATGGCCTGTTCCACCTGGCAGGCTGGACTATTGCCCAGCTTAGTCTCAGGAAATGAGGACCAGTTCTGACAACACATTGCCTGGGTTCATATCTTGGCTGTGCCTCTTCCTACCTGTGGGATCCCGGGTAGGGCAAGATCCTTTGCCTCTCTGAGGCTCTGTTTTCTCATCAATAAATGGGCATAATGATGGGCGCTGCCCCTGGGATTGCTGTGTGGATTATATGAGATCATTCATGGAAGGTGCTTGGCTTGGTGTCTGGCATAATAACAAGATATATTAGCTTGTGTTATCTTAGGGCCTATCCTGGTTTAGGGGGATGTCTGGTTCGGGGGACCTGTCCCCATGCTTCCTCCATTAACCCCTTTATGCCTAGTGTCACCCAAAATGACTGTTTCAACACACCTAGGATTGAACCTGGTAGTGTTACATACACCACTACTACTTCTGGCAACCACGGGTTGGGTGCTTCTGAGGAGCCATTTAAAAATATGCCTCCAAATTCCTTAAAATTTTTCCCATCAAGGAATGGAGGTTATGTCCCCTCCCTTTATTGCTTCTAAGAATAAGATGAAACAGATATGACACTGTGTGACTCCCAAGGATAGTTTAGACATGGCCATGCCACTTGAGTGTCAGGATACGCTCACTCTTGGAATCAGCCTCCATGCTGTGAGGAAGACTGGGGCTCACAGAGAGGCCGCATGGGGGTATCTAGATCAGTGTTTTTCCAATCTTTTTTATCTCATGGCATACCTGAACCTGTAGTTAAACTTCAGCGGCACACTTACATTATGTTGATCAAAAATAAATAAATAAATAAATAAAAGAGCGGAAAAGGAATATATTTACTGTGCTTTGAACTTCTTTCTAAAATAATTTAATTAATGATCTGTGAAATTTTTTGCGGCACACCAAAGGTCCAGTTGGAGGTCACTGCTCTAGGTGGTTCTAGCCTTCAGCTTTCAACTCTTCTCATTGGAGGCCCCAGACAATGTTGAAAAGAGGGAAGCCACCCCCATCACGCTCTGCCTGAGTTCCTGACCTGTAAGAGTCTATGAGGGTAAGACGGTGGTTAATAGTGCTGTGTTTTGAGGTTGCTATGCTGCAGTGAATCACCAGAGCCTGTACTGATTCATTTAAGCTTCATGACAACAATAGGAAGTAGTTATTATCATCTCGATTTCATAGATGAGGAAATTAAGGCCCAGAATGCTTTAGCAAGTTGCCCAAGTTCACAGAGCCTGTAAGAGGAAGAGCTGGGATTTGTGCCCATAAGTTTGACTCGTAGCTTAACACTGAAGAATCTCTAGGGACCGTGTCCTGCAGGGCCTGGTGGTTCAGATAGGTGATTGGTTGTCATCTCGAGGAGTTTGGTGGATGTGGGAGGATGCTAAAGTAGAATTTGTGAGGTCAGGAGGAGGCCTTACCAAGCTCACTTGGGTGCAGTGTGAAGGGTGGGTAAGAAGGGGCTGAAAGTGGACCACAAGGTTGGACAGTGTCACCCTGCCATTGTCCACTATCCTCTTTCTGCCCTGCTCCTCAAAACTATGAGACCAGCACCAGGAGGCCTGGTCTCAGGGTCCAGTGAGCATTGTACATATCAGAACTCAGCCCAGTCAGAAATGCCAGCCAATTCCATTGTGCTGACCTGGACTGTGCCCTAATATGGCCAGAGTTGGGTGGTCAGGAGCCTCACAGCTGGTGTGGACAGGAAGCCGAAGGCCCAGGAGCATTCTCCGCCCTGTACACCTCAAGGTGGGCCACAGTGCCAAGGCCGTTTTTGCTGTCTACATCTATCTGGTTTGGAGTTGGCTGTGAATAGAAGTGAGCCCACAAAAAACAGTGACTTAAGGGAGACAGACATATTTCTCTTGCTTATAACCAATCTACAGGCAGACAGTCCTAGATTAGTATAATGGCTCCTTGATTCTCAGCGACCCAGCTTCCTTCTATATTGGTCCATCCTAATACTTCATGGTCCAAAATAGCTGCTCTTCTCCAGCCATCACATCCACATTTCAGCCAGATGCAAAGAATGCTTTGTTCTATTTAAGGACCCCTCCCAGAAATTGCACTTGATACTCTATTTATTTCCTCTTCGCCAGAATCTAGACACATGGCCACACCTAACTGCAAGAGAGGCTAGGAAGTGCGCTCTCTATTCTGGGTGTCCATGTGCCCAGCAACATCTGGGAGTTTGAGTATTGAGGGAGAGGGACATAATGGACATGCGGAGTTACAAGCAATGTCAGCCACATCTGCAATGTGAAGCCAGAAGGAGTGAATGTTCTGAAACTTGAATCAGATCATTTTACTTCTCAAAATTACCTTGCAGCTCCCACTGCTGGGGGCTGAATCCTCACTCAAGCCTCAGGACTGCCTGATCTTACCCTGGCTCACCTCTTCACCTTCACTTCCAGGGACCCACAGACTTATCCCCTTAATCCACCTCCAATACTAAACGCAAAGCATGCCACCCCACCCTCACCTTTGTCTCCGTTGGTTTGCTGGAGAATCCAAATAATCAGACATACGGAGCCATAGAGGCAGTTAATAATGGCAGTGACCACGGTTATAAAGCCCCTCCCGTGTGCCAGTCCCAAGCTCTTGTATACATTCTCTCGTTTTAATACTCACAGCAGCCGCTTGAAGTTGGTACTGGAGGGAGCCCTTTCGCAGATAAGTAAACAGAGCATGTGCTGGGTGGGCTGTGGCATGACGTCCCTGCTGCACTGCCTTGCTGGTAAGAAAAGACGTTGATGGGGGCCTGTAATCCTAGCACTCTGAGAGGCCAAGGCAGGTGGATTGCTTGAGCTCAGGAGTTCAAGACCACCCTGAAGAGCGAGACCCCATTTCTACAAAAAATAGAAAAATTAGCTGGGTGTGGTAGCTCATGCCTATATTCCTAACTCTTGTGGGAAGCTGAGGCAAGAGGATTGCTCAAGCCCAGGAGTTTGAGATTACTGTGAGCTATAACACCATGGCACTCCAGCCAGGGCAACAGAGTGAGACTCTGTCTCAAAAAAACAAACAAACAAACAAAAAAAAAAAAAGAAAAGAAAAGAAAAGAAGAGAGATTGATGAGCCTGGTGCTTACACTCTGCTTTCCATTATTTCATTCTTTCACAGCCTCTGTGCTCTTTTTCAAATGAGGAAATGTAGGCTCAGAGAGGGATGGTGATTTCCCTAGGGTCACACAGCCAGGTGGTAGCCATGTCTCCACTGGATGTTGGGTTTGCTTGCCCATTGCTTCCTGGCATTTGCACTGTATGCCTTCTCTGAGGAGTGAAGACATATTTGACCTTCCATGGTGTTGGTGAAGGTGGCAGGGATTCCCAAGTCCACTTTCTAGAGTAGAAACTGAAGGCCCCAGAGGGGAAGGAACTTGCCCTTGGTCCTACGCTCCATCTGAGGCAATACTGGGAAGGGACAAAGGTTTCCCACTGCCTGTCCAGAGCTCTTGCGCACTTTGCTCATGCATGCAACAAATAGCAACGGCAGCCGCACCTGGCCCTGGGAAGCCAGAAGGAGTGAATATTTTGAAACTTGGATCAGATCATTTTACTTCTCAAAACTATCTTGCAGATCCCACTGTGTACCAGGCACAGTGCTAGCCCCTGGGAACATAGTAGTAAACACAGCAGACACAAATCTGTGCCACTAGGCTGGGGGTGGTGGCTCATGGCTGTAATCCTAGCACTCTGGGGGGCGAGAACGGGTGGATTGGTTGTCAGGAGTTTGAGAGCAGCCTGAGTGAGACTGAGAATCCCCCATCTCTACTAAAAAGAGAAAAACTAGCTGGGCACTGTGGCAGGTGTCTGTAGTCCCAGCTACTTGGGAGGCTGAGGCAGGAGGATCACTTGAGCCCAGGAGTTTGAGATTGCCATGAGCTAGGATGCCATGGCCCTCCATGACACAGAGTGAGACTCTGTCTCAAAAAA